>CAUYSK010125488.1:0-12734 GCA_963575035.1 Avahi laniger
AACTCCTGGCTTCAAGTGATCCTCCTGCCCAGAGTGCTGGGTTTACAGGCATAAGCCACCTCACCCAGCCTAATTTCCTTATCTTTAAAATGGTGATTAAATTGGCAAGCCCTGTGGGGTTTTTGTAATAATGACAGGAGATAGGCCAGGCGCAGTGGCTCACGACTGTAATCCTAGCACTCTGGGAGGCCCAGGCGGGAGGATTGTTTGAGCTCAGGAGTTCCAAACCAGCCTGAGCAAGAGCGAGATCCCATCTCTACTAAAAAAAATAGAAAGAAATGATCTGGACAACTAAAAATATATAGAAAAAAATTAGCCAGGCATGGTGGTGCGTGCCTGTAGTCCCAGCTACTCGGGAGGCTGAGGCAGAATGATTGCTTGAGTCCAGGAGTTTGAGGTTGCTGTGAGCTAGGCTGATGCCACTGCACTCTAGCCTGGGCAAACGTGTTAGACTCTTTCTCAAAAAAAAAAAAAAAAAAAAAAATGACAGGAGATAATGTAAGTGAAATGCTTAGCATGGTGCCCTTATCACAATCCTCTTCACTTTTATCTATAGGTAAATAGAGGTAGAAAGAGGTTAGGTGACTTGACCAAGGGCACAGGAGAGTCAGTGGCAGATTCAAACTTCAAGGCCCTGTCCACCTGCCCTAGACCCCTGTCCTCCTGACACCTCACAGAGCCTCCTCTCAGGAAATGGGAGCAAGGCTGATGGGGACTGTTCTGGTCCCCAAGGCTCAGGACACATTGGAAAATAGAGGCTCTCAGCTCTGTTCCAGACCCAACCCCACCCCTAGACCCTGAACCCACGGACAGAGATAAATGGCTTGCCAAGCTGTCACTAGACCAGCGAGGCACACTTCCTTTCCAGTAGAAAGGAAAAGGAGGGATGAGGTGGCAAAAAGACAGGGGAGGAGGGAACACCTTATTTCTCCTTTCCTAACTTACCACTTATAATCTTGGACATATATAATTGAACAGTAAAGACTTGTTTATTAAGGACAGAGATTTAGATTTAGTTTCTTCTCCTGTCCCCTGTTCCCTCCTGTCCAAACTTGATTCATGCCAGGAAGGGTGAAGGGAGCGAGCTCATGACATGTGAGAAATAAAAAATAGATGTTTCCACTAAACTGTAAGCTCCAAGAAGGCAGGGATCTTATCTGCCTGTCATCACATCCCTGGTGCCTAGCATACTGCCTGGTATGCCACGGGGGGTTAATGACTATGGGCTGAAAACATCCATTAAGACAGCAGGTCATGGCCCAGCCACAGCACTTAGCCTCCTCATGTTTCCTACTTTCTCCCTCAGAACATATATCCTATTTCAAATGATTTGCCCTCATTCCCAGTACTGGAGCTACTTAAAAATGATTTCCAAGACACCCTATTGAGTTCTGGAGGACCCAGACCACACTTACCCCTTCCCAGAGTGCTGGCTCAGCTCCTCACTCCCCAGCCTTCCTCCCTTGGCCAGTTTCTCTTGGGTCCCACTCCCTCCTCCGCCTCACTGGCCCTCATTCTGACACAGAGAGAGCATGAGGTTTACAGGCAGAAGACCCAGGTTGAATACTGCTTCTACCACAGGTAATGCTTCTAAGCCTCAGTTTCTTTATCTGTAAAACGGAGGTAAATTATAGTACCCATCTCATGGGTTATTGTGAGGATTAACTTGATAACATTTACCCAGAGCACTTGGAACATGGCCTAGCATGCAGCAAACACTGTATAAGTGTTTGTTTTTTATTACTATTGGTATTATTTTTAACTCAAATAAAGCGTGCATATAAAAATGTTTTAGGCTGGACACAGTGGCTCATGCCTGTAATCCCAGCACTTTGGGAGGCCAAGGTGGGAGGATCACTTGAGGTCAAGAGTTCAAGGCCAGCTTGGACAACATAGTGAGACCCTGTCTCTACAAAAAAATTTAAAAACTGGCCGGGTCTGGTGACATACACCTGTAGTCCTAGCTACTTGGGAGGCTGAGACAGGAGGATCACTGAGGCCAGGAATTTGAGGTTACAGTGAGCAATGATGGTGCCACTGCACTCTGGCCTGGGTGATAAGAGTGAGATCCTGCCTCAAAAAAAAAAAATATATATATATACGTTTTAAATTATAAAGCATTATAAAAATGTAAAAAATTACTGTCATAATTTCCTAGCGAGTAGATCTTGGGGCAGGGACTATAAGCTTATCCCAGTTTCCTTCATAATGCAGAGAACCCTTAGAGGAGCAGATTTCTTCTGACTCACTTTTCTTAATTGCCAGTTAGTACCTCCAGGAACAAAACAGAAGAAATAGTTCATCTCTCTCTCTCTTACACACACACATGAACACATACACAGGTGAGCACACACAAAAAGTCACTCTATGGCATTATCTTGTTTGTTTCATGTTTATCATCTGCTGGCCTACCCCCAGAATAAAAACTCCATGACAGGAGCTTTATCTGAATTGTTCAGAGCATGGCTGTTAGTGGGCAATTTCGTTGAACCAATGAAGAAATGAATGAAGTCCTAGAGCAGATAAGCAAAAAAGTACCAGGTAACAGAAGCATCACCCCGAGCACGAGGACTTCAATCAAAATGCAATATATGGAATTATTTCTCAGAAGGCTTCTGCCCGTCCATGTCGCGGCCTTAGCTTACCAAGGGGAGTGGGATGTATGCATATGAACAATTGAAGACCGGCCCTCTACTTTTGGAACAAGGAATCAGGAGGAGCAGATGAGGCTGAAAGAGCCTCTTTTCTTTGGCCCAGGAAGGCTTCCCGAACCTTTTCTATTTCCCCTGCCCAGCAGCAGAGTCTATTCTGTGAAGGTTTCAGGCTTCCAATCAGACCGAGTGGGGGAGTCTAACGTTAAAGTGCAGATTAGAAGGCACCCTGGGGCTCCCTTGGCCTTGCCAGGTGAGAAAGCCTAGGAAACACATCGGGCCCATTATTATGACTATGTATTAATAATAATATTGTTATTAAATATTTATGAAGTGCTCCTGCTCTGCTAGACGGTGGCCCTCCTACCACCACCCCACCCTTCCAGCAATGCCCGGTCCCTATCCCCGAGTCCCACCAGTCCTCCGGGAGGATGTTCGTTCCGGAGAAATGTGACTGGTCGCCCTGGCCGCCTCAGTTGGCCCTAACCGCCGGGAACCCAGGCGTCCCGGCTCGCCTGCGGGGCAAGAACCCGCTCCTGGTCGCCACCGGGTCTGTGTGCGGAGCGTCCTCTGCGGTCTGTACCCGACGCGGGCTCCAGGGGCAGAAACTGGGAGGGGCCAGGGCCAGGTTCCCCACCGGGTCCACCTGGCGGCCGCCCCCTCCCCTCCGGGTCCAGGCCGGCCCGTGGGCGGGCGGGCGAGGGCGCGGCCCCGGGTCTCCGGCCCCAGGCGGGCACCCGCGCGCTGTCCCACTCCCGGAGCTCCCCGCCGACCCGGCCTGGCATCCCGCCGCCCCGGCCCCGCGGCTTTTTTTCTCTTTATCATAAATATATAAATTATGCTAATTACGGGCATTGCATATTAACCAAACCCGAAACCTCCCCTGCCCGGCCCCCTCCCCCTCCGTGCAAACCCCTCCCCGCCCCGGACCCCGCTACTTACCGGAGCCCAAGCCCGAGCCGCCTTCGCCCCGGGTGCCCGGCGGCCGCCGATTAGAGATTCATCTCACAACCCGGGCCAGGGGCCGGGGCCGGGGCCGGGGCCAGGGCGGCCGCCGCCCGCAGACAAAGAAGCCAGTGCGACTTGGCTGGGCTCGGCTCGGCCCGGGAGCCGGTCGGGACCCGCCGCCGCCCCCGGGCCCCCAGCCTGGGCTGGGCAGAGCCGAAGGGGGCTCCGCGGGCTGCGCTGGGCGGAGGGGGACGGCTGGAAAGCGGAAAGGGGAGGCTTGGGGGGGCGGTCAGGTATATATTTTTCTTCTTTCCCCCCTTCCACGACCCCCCCTTTTCCCTCCCCCCTTTTTTCCCTCCTTCTGCTACTTGGATTTTTTTAGCTGCTGCGTCATGAGCATAATTTATGCAAAGAGCTTTGCGGCATGCTGCACCGCCCGCGCCAGCCGCCGGGGGCGGCGGGCTGGGCGGGCGGTCAGGGAAGGGAGGGGATCGGGGAGCCCCGAGCGAGGGATGGGGGTGGGGAGGGGACCCTCAGGTCCTGGCCAAGCTCGGAGGCCCCAGAGGCACTCTCCCGGGACAGGGATGGAGGGTCGGTGGTGCTGGTTACTCAGCCCCTCCAAGGTACCGCTCCAGGTCGTTTTATTTTTGGAAGGTGCGAGAGCAGGAGCAGGAGCTCGGGAGTCCGGATCGGGGACCCTGTGCCACGTTCCCTTCAGCCGAGGGTTGAGGCTCTGACAGCGGTGACTCTTAGCCGCCGCCTTTCCTCTCTAGGTAGTCAACTGCCCTCAACGTTGAAAGTCAAGTTCATGTTTATTCCCCAGCCCCAGAAAGGAGAAGGAACTCAGACATCACTCAGCCGGCCTCGAGCCTCCGGAGCAGCTGTGCCCCAGCCCCAAACCAGCGCCGGGACCCGGTCCCTCCACCCCCTACCCTCACCCCTGTAGTGGCTGTCGGCTGAGTCGTCTAAAGGCAGCTTCCCGGCCTTCTCGTCCAAGTAGACAAGGAAATATACAAAGAAAGACAAAATTCTGTGGAATAGAGAAAAAACAACGTCCTGTTTTGGTGGCAATGGGGAGGGTTTGTTTACCTAGCAAATCTTGAAGGTAGAAAAAGGATAAGAAAAGGCAGATTGGAGGGCTGAGGGAAAGCAGATTGGAGAAACAGTAGACAAATGGAAGAGTGGAGGGACCAAAGCGATGAGTGCGGATGATGAGAGACGGAGGGAGAGGGAGGCCCCGCAAACCCAGTGAAAGCGGATCCCAACACTGAGGCAGACTGCCGTCAGCCTAGACTGTTTCTGCCCCCCCAAGCACATTCGGTGGTCTTATGATGGCCAGAGGTAGATGAGTTAGAGCAGTGTGAGGAGAATGGAAGTGGAGCCCTTGCCCTCCCCTAGACTGTTCCTTAAGCCCTCCTGGTGGAAGGACACTGCAGAGGAGGGCTGAGGCTGGGCGCAGCACCGGGTGGCTCCTGACCTTCGCTGCACACTCTTCCAGAGGTCCTGCTCTCAGAAGCTTTTCTCGAGGCCCGGCCAGCAGAGCTGGGGTTGTATCAGCTTGCTGATGCCATCTGCAAGTGAAGAGTCACTGCTAGTGGCAGTTTGATGAGTAACCAATGGATCTGGAGTAAGAATACCTAGGTTTTAGTCCCAACTCTTCCACTAGCAGTCCAGGCAAGTCATTCAACTTCCTCATTACTTACAAAATGAGGGTAATATTTATAATGACTACTTTGCAGGGTTGTTAAGTTTAACTGTGAGCCTGTATGTGAAAAAACTTTGAAAACTGTACACTCTATGCAATTGTAAGGTGTCATTACCTGTACAATAGTTTGAAGCCACTTTAATGGCCCTGTGAAATTCTACCACACGGCATGGTATTATAGCTCTTGGAGTTTTTGTTTGGTCTGTAATCCCTGTGGTCTCTTCCCCCTGGACTGTAAATTCTTTGAGAGTACCAGTTGTGACTTGCTCATTTTTGTATTTCCCACTGCTCTTTATGAGAAGAAAGGGCTCAGTATTGCTGTTGAACTCTGTCACATGAAGGCAGAAACTTTCTATGCAACTTAGTTTGGTGCTACATGTGGATAGATCAAAGGCTTTGGATGACGGATACCAGAGGTATTTTGAAGAAAGAAATGTGGATGTGATCAGAGGAGCTCAGGGAGACATACATCAAAATGTTAATCACGGTTTTCTTTAGAAAAGGAAACCTTTAACTTATGTTGTATATACTTCTGTATTGCTTAAATATTTGATGAACATATATTACTTTTTGTTTCTTTAATTTTTTATTGGGATAAAACATGCACACGGTAAAGTACACAAATCTGAAGTGCATAACTTGACAAATTTTTACATGTATATCCATGTAATCATGACCTAAAACAAGATATAGAGCCTTTCTGACACCGAAGAAAATTCCCTCGTGCTCCTTGGCAGTCCATAAACTCCCAAAGTAACCATTATTCTGATTTCTGTCACCATAGACTAGTTTTTTTTGTTTGTTTTACAGCCCGGATGTTCTCCCACCCAAATTCTAACCAGGACCCACCTTGCTTAGCTTCTGAGACTAGGTGTGTTCAGGGTGGTATGGCCATAGACATCCATCAGTTAGCTTTGCTGGTTCTTGAGCTTCATGTAAATGGAATCAGACAGTATGTACTCTTTTGTATTTGGCTCCTGTCACTCAACATGTTTTTTTTTTTTTTTTTTTGAAACAGAGTCTGCCTCTGTTGTCCTGGCTAGAGTGCCGTGGCATCAGCCTAGCTCACAGCAACCTCAAACTCCTGGGCTAGAGCGATACTCCTGCCTCAGCCTCCCGAGTAGCTGGGAGTACAGGCATGTGCCACCATGCCCGGCTAATTTTTTCTATATATATATTTTTTAGTTGTCCAGATAAGTTCTTTCTATTTTTTTTAGTAGAGACAGGGTCTCGCGCTTGCTCAGGCTGGTCTCGAACTCCTGAGCTCAAACAATCCGCCTGCCTCAGCCTCCCAGAGTGCTAGGATTACAGGCGTGAGCCACCGCGCCTGGCCTCAACATATGTTTTTGAGATTCATCCATGTTGTTGAGTGTAGCAGTATTGTTTTTTATTGCTGTGTAGTATTTTATTACATAATTATACCACAATTTATCCATTCTGCTATCAATGGCCATTTGGATTGTTTCCTGTTTTTGACTCTTATGAATAAAGCTGTTATGAACATTCTTGTACAAGTCTTTTGGTGAACATAATATATGCACTTATTTCTCCTGGCTAAATAACGAGGAGTGGAATTGCTCGGTTTGGGGTATATGTTTAGCTTTTATAGATGTTGTTAAGTAGTTTTCCAAAGAATTTGAACCAACTTATATCAATATGAGAGCTCTGGTATCAGTAATGTTGTATGAGAGTTCTAGCTGTCATTCTTTATCCTCACCAATACTTGGTATTAGCTGTCTTTTTGCAATAAATACATATTACTTTTATAATTTTAAAAAAACCCACAGGCTGGGCATGGTGGCTCATGCCTATAATCCTAGCACTCTGAGAGGCTGAGGTGGGAGGATGACTTGAGGTCAGGAGTTAGAGACCAGCCTGAGCATGACAGAGACCCAGTCTCTACTAAAAGTAGAAAAAAATTAGCTGGGCATGGTGGCATGTGCCTGTAGTCCCAGCTACTCCGGAGGCTGAGGCAGGAGGATCTCCTGAGCCCAGGAGTTTGAGGTTGCAGTGAGCTAGGCAGACGCCTCCAGCCTGGACAACAGAGTAAGACTCTGTCTCAGGAAAAAAAAAAAAGCCCAAAACCCACAATATAAATATTTCCATTTCCACGGGTGGGTAAGGAGATCTCACCAGTAGCTTCCTTCTGCTTCCCATGCCAAATAAAACTCTTCAACAGCATTCTCAGCTCAGCACATTTTCTTTTTCTCTTTCACTCGCACTTCCCATGCCTTCCGAGCCTTCATTTATTCAACAAATATAATAGTGATTATCTACTGTGTGCCAGACACTGGGCTGGGTGCTGTGTCCAGAAGAAAACAAAACAAAACAAAACTGCTCTCTTGGAATTTATAGTCTACCTGATAAACAGACATTAAACAAAAAATAAACACATAAATATATCGCTACACATGGTGACTAAGAAAACAAGATGCTATGAAGCAGAGCAGCACTGAAGGGCAGGGAAGAGCCCTCTGAGGAAGTCGCCTGAAACGTGGGATAAAGGGGAGGTGGAAGGAACAGCAGAGGCAGAGGTAATGAGGTAGAAAGTCCTTGGTGTTCAAGAAGTTGAAAGTGGGCCAAGTTCAGGTGGCTCACGCCTGTAGTCTCAGCTACTCCAGAGGCTGAGACAGGAGGATCACTTGAGCCCAGGAGTTCAACACCAGCCTAAGCAACATAGTGAGACCCTGTCTCAAAAAAAAAAAAAAAAAGAAGAGTCTTCCTTTGCACTGTACCTAGAAAGCTTAAGTAGATAATCCCTGGGGGCCCATCTTCCCTAACTAGGGAACTGACCCAGTTCTAGGTCTTCAAAAAGTCACGATGGAGCATCCAGGATTTACTAGGATCCATGCATATCTACCCAAACACCTTCCTTACCTCCATAGCCAATCGTGCCCCTCCTGCTGTCTAACCACCAGATTAAAGGTCCCCTCCGCTGTTGCTGAGGGAACGAGGCCAGGGCAGGTGGGAGTGAGCTGAAGGATGACATAGCAGGGAACTTAGGCTGGTCAGCGAGCAAGCCTCTCAGCTGTGAGGACAAGAAAGGCAGCAATGCTTTTCTGAGGGCTTGTAGGCCAGTTTTCCTAATACGAGGAAGCAGTTGTCAGTCTTGGCTGATCGTATTGAAGGCCTATGAGGAGACTGGGCCATGGAGGAGAAGTTCGCTGAGTACAGTTAACAATACAAGGATACCTCAAGGTGAGAAGCGAGAGTTTTTGATAACTTACGTGTGACAAGGAGTATGGTTGTGCCTGCTCCATTTTTTAGAGACCTCCACTTCTTACCCTGAAATGCATATATTTTATTCTATTTACTTTAATTTTAGCAATAATGTAAAATGTATTGCTTGGCTGCTGTCACTGTCTCTGACAGATTACCCTACCAGCTCAAAGGGTAAATATGGTTCTTCATTTTTTTCATAATTTTTGTACAGTAACAAGGTAAGGAACATTTTAGCTCATAAATTATTTACCAAACCTCACAGGCATAATAGGCTGTGTGCATATTCATCAGGCTATCATCCATTATTCATAAGAAGTTCACTTCAACTGCCAGAAGAAAATGAGGTTGTTGATTGAAATACTGAAGAAATGTGGGCTTTTGTCCCCCTCCTTCCTCCCATCTGAATAAGTCTCAAAGTTTCCATCAAAAAATGATATTATAGAAAAAAAATTTTATTCCTGACAAGTAGATATGTAGATACAGGGAAAGAAAGCTTGCAGTAGGAAATAAATTGGTAAAATCAACCTCTATTCATTTAACTGAGATAATGTCCCCTGACTCCTGCTTCCGCACAGACCGAGTCCAGGAAGTAGCCAAAGGGGCCCCCTTCCCTGTAACAGAAGGTCGGCTTCAGCAGATCTGGTAGAGTTATTGCTTATTTAACTAAGGTACAGGTTGCATTCTACAGCTTCAGAAGTATTTATTATGATCTTTTTCTTTGACCCTCACACCAAGTCTGTGAGGTAGGAATAATTTTCAAGATGAAAAAACTGAGACTCACCAGGTAAGTGACTTACTTGTTCAAGGCCAAACAGCTCATGAGGAACAGAACGAGGACTGGAACCTAAATTTCCTTCCACATCTCATGTTCTTTATATTCTGTCTTCCTGAATCCTCTAGATGGTAAAAACCCACCATTCCCAAGATACACGTATTTCACAATGTTTTCCGTGAACCATTGGTTTCATTTTCATTTCTTAAATCTCTTTATTATTTCTGTGGAATACAAAAGCAATATAGGCTTGAAAGCATTTAAAAATACAAAGTTCTGTAAAACAGAGAGGAACAACGTCCAACCATATGGACCGGCAGTGGACTGCCATGATCATCAACCCCACTGCCACCTCCATTTCTATAGGAAGAAGGGGAAATCAAGTCAGACCCACAGATCTGTGTCCAGATCTGGGCATGGTCACTTAGTTGCGTGTAATGTTGGGCAAGTTAGTCATAGTTTCCCTATTTGTAAAATGGGAATACTACCTACTCTTGGGGTTTTTTGGTAAGTTAAATGAGATAAAGGATATGAAATTCAGGTGTCAGCATTTTCCTCCATTTTAAGAGTCACCTCCCTCTGGTATATTTGAAGAAGTGGAGTGGAAGCAAGGATTGTGCCTTTCCCCCAAGTCTTCCACTTGACCCTTTGTTCCATTCTGTCCTAAGCCACCCACTTGGCTGCTGGTCATGGCCTAGAACTCCTGGTGTGGCTCCTCTAGATGAAATGACACTTATGGGGACATAGGTGTGAATTGTTCCTATCATGACTATGCACGTTGTTCTTTACTCAAGGGTTGGGGGAACAATTAAAGAGAATTATAATAACGGAAAGTATTAAAACTTTGGTTTTAACATTCCTTATAATCCAAGTGAAAAACAGCCAAGAAATTCAATCTTTATTAGGGGCTGTCAGGTCCCTAACCTGGCTCCCTGTCCCAGGTCTTCTTCCCTCCCTAGGAACCCTTCCTTCAGCCCTCCATTCCTTTCCGGGAAGCCCCAGGCCCTGTCTCCCTCTCATCTCTCAGCTATCCCTAGAAGTACATTTCCCCAAATCTGACATGGTCTGTGTTCTGGATTAACAGCAGAGAGGGCTGGAGGGGTGAGTGTGTGTGGGTGTCCGGGGTGGGGGTACAACAGGGAATAGGTGCCACAGCAGCCTTGTGGGAATGAGCTTCGGCACACAGCCCACCCAGCAGGATGGAGACAGGGAGCGGCAGGCTCTGCTCAATAAAGAGTTGTAAGACCTGAAGCAACAGGAGGCAGTGGAGAACACTGACCAAAACCAGCTAGAACCAACGCAGTCATGAAAAATGACCTCGGTTACCCTCACTGCTCATTATAACCAGCTTATAAGGCATTAGCACACTAAAGAAACTCCCACCAGCACATGACAGTTTGCAAACGCCATGGCAACTCCTGGAAGTTACCCTATGTGGTTTAAAAAGAGGAAGAATCCTCAGTTCCAGAAAGTCCCCATCCCTTTCCCAAAAATCTTAGGAATAATCCTCCCTCTGCTTAACATAAAATTAAATAGAAAATATAAAATAAAACCTCGAAAACTCACAAAGTGCTACTCTCTGTTGCTCTGAGAGATAATTGTTGCCCTGTCTATGGGGGAGCCTCCTGTTTTTTTCTCTTCATACCCCCAATAAACTTGCTTTTACCTTGCTCCGTCAGCTCGCTCTTGAATTCTTTCCTGAGTAAAGCCAAGAACCTACTTGGCCTTTAGGCCGGACCCCCAGTTTTGGGGTACACTTTCTCATATCAAGAATGTCTAGGGGAGGCTGGTACCCCAAGTTCCAAACCCTTCCAGTCTTCTAACCAGACTGAGATGCAGATGAAGCTCTGTTCTTCTGAGTACTCTGGGTAACCTTTGGAACACACACACACACACACACACACACACACACACACACGCATGCATATACCCCTCAAAAGATAAAATGAAATCTCAGCCCCCTAACTGGCAAATTTTGGTGTGCATTGGTATCACTCCATTTAATTTGCATCTTTAATAAGCACTAAAGGATTTTAATACAGGTGGTTTGGGATTTCACATTAAGAAAAATTGGTCAACATCAAAAAAGAAGACACACTCCCCCAGGATTTTCTAGGCTGCCCAGCAACAGGGGAGTTGGTGCTTTATGTTCATCATGCAGAGTGGTGTTAGTGCCTCTCCTACAAAGCCTTGCCAGGAATGATAAAGGAGGGTCCATTTCTGAGCCATATATCTTGTAATAGCTGTTTCCTTAGTTACACAAAGACCAGCCAAAGCTTTGAAAATGTTGCTTAAAAGAGTGATTGGACTCTTCCACAAAGCTCCACCGTCCCTCTTTGGTCTGGGAATTGGTGGCTGTTTTGTTATTGTAGGTGCATTATTGAAGAGCACAACATTTGGTAGGTGTTCAATAAGGTACATAAACAAGCTGAAATCAGCCTAATTAACTGGGACTAGTGGGCTTTTCCTGCTCTGAGCACTCACATCATAGCTTACCCATCTCTAGTGTAGCACTTACCAAGTTCTGTAGCAATTTTCCTTTTAGCATCTGTCTTGCCCAAGGCACTTTAAGAGTTCATTAGCCATTATCCTTGGCCTTTCCCTTTTCTTCATCCCAACATGATTTTTTAAAATAGCTTTATTGAGCTACAGTACATTCAATAAACTGTATATATTAAAAATATACAATTTGATGTTTTTGTTTTTGTTTTTGAGACAAAGTCTCACTGTGTTGCCTGGGCTAGAGTGCCATGGCGTCAGCCTAGCTCACAGCAACCTCAAACTCCTGGGCTCAAGCGATCCTTCTGCCTCAGCCTCCCGAGTAGCTGGGACTACAGGCATGAGCCACCATGCCCGGCTAATTTTTTCTATATATTTTTAGCTGTCCAATTAATTTCTTTCTATTTTTGGTAGAGACGGGGTCTTGCTCTTGCTCAGGCTGGTTTCGAACTCCTGGGCTCAAACAATCTGTCTGCCTCGGCCTCCCAGAGTATTAGGATTACAGGCGTGAGCCACTGCGCCCGGCCACAATTTGATGTTTTGACATATGTATACACCCATGAAACCATCATCACAATCAAGATAATGAACATATTCATCACCCCTCAAAGTTTCCTAGATTCCATTTATAATCTCCCTCCTCCCCGTCCCCCTTCCCCTACCCTTCAGGCAGGCAACCATTGATTTGCTTTTTAAATTTTTTTTATTTTTATTTTTTGAGACAGAGTCTCACTCTGTTGCCTGGGCTAGAGTGTCATGGCATCAGCCTAGCTCACAGCAACCTCAAACTCCTGGGCTCAGGCAATCCTCCTGCCTCAGCCTCCCAAGTAGCTGGGACTACAGGCATGCGCCACCATGCCCGGCTAATTTTTTCTATATATTTTTAGCTGTCCAATTAATTTCTTTCTATTTTTGGTAGAGACGGGGTCTTGCTCTT
>CAUYSK010125491.1:0-12076 GCA_963575035.1 Avahi laniger
CAGCAGCAGCCTGAGTGGAAGATTTAAGGGAGAGTGAAGACTTTTTTGTCTTTAATTAATCTGAAGCTGATACATGGATTCAAACTCTTACCGTGGGCTCAAATGCACCATGGGTACGTGAGTGTCCCGGGGATTGGAGCATCAGTTTCAAGAGTCACTGTTGATATCGCAAATTTGAGGTTCCTTGAATCATCAGCATCATCACCTTTAGTCAATGACCTTTAGTGCAGAACACGGGAAGGTATCATGCCAGTATTAAATAGCAGCTTCTGAAAAATCTTTGGATACATCAAGGCCCATACACTGTTGTACAGTTTACAGGATGTCCTCCCCAAAATATTCCTGGAAAGATGGGAAAGTTGGTAATGATCTTATTTTTTATTGGAAGAAGGGGGCTATTAGAGAGAAGATATGTTGTTAAATTATCTGTTGACCTAGTGCTACAGAATGGTATAATGTGATGATGATACCATGTCTAAATGCCCAAATTTATCTAGTCCTTATCAAGGGGAGTATGCAATTTACAAATACCAGGAGATGGCCATTGATCTGTGCTATCAGCACCAAATAACTTTGGACTCTCTCCCCGTTCTACAACAAATTTTCTGCTTTGCAGATGAATTTTGTTGCAAAGTCTAGAAGCATTATTAGTTTAGAGAAAGAAGAAGCTCTACACACTAATGGCATGAAAACATTCATTTTCTGGTTAATTTAAACAAGCTGATGCAAAGTCAGAAGATAAAATATTTCACAACAGAAATAGCACTCTTCTTTTTTTTCTCGTGTCCCTGAATGTGACCAGCACATCCCAACACAACTATGCTGAGCGAGTCCTTTTTAATTTGTAAACTAGATGAAAATCTGCAGGAAAAACATCTTTCTCTTAAAAGAAAAAAAATCTGTGACTTTTATAAAAGGCTAATTCATGGAGAGGGTTTGGTTTTTATTTGTAATCCTTTAAAACAGACACACCAAAATCCAGAAGAGAACAAGTAAGGAGAAATAAACACTCCGTAGGAGGGAATTTAAAGAGGGAGACACACCCAAATTATGTCTGTATAAATACTTCATGAAGCTATGTTTGGGATCTGCAGTCTTAACTGCCAGAAGTGGAAAACTGAGAATGTGGATACTATTGACTCTGAGCCACAAAGAAATTATTGTCCAAGTGACACATCCTTCCATTTCACTGATGCATTTTCTCCTGACTGCAAATTTTTTATTGTCTGCCTGAGAAATCCCTTACCACAAATACTTAAAGAGGGAAGCTTTGGGGAGGGCAGGTTCTGTCCAAAACAACCATGCCCACTTAAACCGAGCCATCTCACAGTGGCTCAGTCAATGCTAAACCTGATGTGTTCCTGGCAGACTCCTACCTCTGGGGCTTGCCAACAAAATTACAGGAAAGAAATATGAGCTGCTGGTGAAGGTGGGGAGAGAGGCACAGAGCTACCTGTTATTAAGGGAAAGTGGTTATAAAGTGTACTGTGCAGTGCACACATCTGAATAACTTAACCCTCTACATGGCTTCCCTTTTTTTTTTTTTTTTTAATCCCTCCCAGGCCCACCCTCCGCAACCCTACATGGTTTCCTTATTAGAACTAGAGAGAAAGCCACACAGGAAGATAAAAGGCAAGTGCATGGCTAAGAAGTAAGATACCAATGACATCATTACTTCCATGTGGCAATCGTTGTTCTAGGAGTAAAAGAGAATCCACAGGCGTTCCCTCTGCTGGGCAAGTCATTGTTGTGTTTTTTCCATATTTCTTTCACTCTCTACATCTGTAGAATTCCCATTGCCTGGGCCCACCGTGGAGTTATGTTCCTTTTCTGCATACTTCTTTCTAGCATCTGGAGAGCATGCCTTTTGGCAGGCTCAAGTCTGCCCAGTTTCACACGGGAAGAGGTTCCTGTGAAAAATACAGAGCAGCATCTGATCTTAATTCCCAACTGTGGAAAGAGACACTGCTGGGCATCTTAAAATGCCTTTGGCTGAGCTCAAGGCCTAGCTGGGCGAAGCTGAGATGGAAAGGCTCCAGCTGTATATCATTACATTCCCAGAGTCAAACAAGACAGATTTTTGCTTTGTCCTGCGTCCCCCTCAGAAGATGAAAACTATGTTTTCCCCCTGAGGTTTGAACATCAACAGGGCTCGATAAACATAAAATAATCATGTCAGTGATAGGTGACCATCTTCCACCCATCCCACTGACCCACAGGAGTGCCATGTTGCTTCTGTTCTGTCTTTAGTTGAACTAATAGAGGTCTCAAAAAATTACAATATTCAGAATCCTTAGGCACAGTCAAGGGAAAGAGGCAATTAGCAAGTGTAAAGTTCAAGGCCAAAAAACCCCCTCCTTCACAAAGCCTTCCAACTAAAATGGTTTCTCTTGGCCCTAAATTCCCATGTACTGCACTCACATTCAACCGAAACATCTCTGAACTGCCACTTAGTTATTCTGCTATTGGTATCTTGTCTGTCCAAGTGGATTTGGGTTGCAAGAGGGTGGAGGGCTTGTTTTAGCTTTCCCTTTGTGTCCTAGTGACACTTGCTTCAATAAGCCCATATTAAATGCTCTTTAATACTTGTTTAATTAATGAACGATTCTTCCTCCCTTCTGTTCCATCAGTCCCTTCAGACTCCATTGATTCCCTCAACAGTTTACGCTCTGGAGTCCAACTAGCAAACTGTTTTCGTGGCTCTGGCTATTAATCTCCCCAAGACTGACTGCAGTAAAATCAAACAGGCATCGTCTAGGGAAGAGCAGGCCACTAAGGTTCTCAACAGGAGACACGCAACTCGCTCTTTTGATTTTCATCCTTTGACCTGGCAACAACCTTTAGAGGAAGCAAGGGGACAGAACTTATTTTCCAGCTCCAGTGACATTGAAAACAAAGCAAAACAGATAATACAGTGGTTACATAAATTATGATAAAAGTTGGGTTAAATGCTTATTCAATGATATTCTTCCTATGTCATTCTGATTGCAATTTAAAGGTTGTTCCCATTTGTAAACTGAAAAGAAACTTGGTGTAAAAAAACAACTATGACCAATTCTAGGCAGACTAGACTTAAGGAAAGTTTGTCCTGAGTGCACCTCACATACTCTGCCATTCCTACTCTCAATTCCGTTGCTTCCTCTACCATAAATTGGCAGGTGTGTAATATCTTTCTTGATTATTAAAAAAAAAAGCACCTGTTGTTACAAAGGGGATTTGATAATTTTTCCCCATGAGGAAAAATCCTTTTAAGTAGTTGCAGAAAAAGAACAATGATGAACATAAATACATTGTTTATGACAGAAATTCAAGCATTAGCCCAGTCCAGATGAAAATATATCTGTTTTTTATTTGAGCATAAGCAACTACTGATAGTAAGACCAGCTGTAATCATAACAAATGTTTCTTGCAAAAATGAGATGGCAAATACTCCTGCCCAAATCCCTTAGGGTTGCTTCATTGTAAAAGGGAGAGGTCATTTCAGCCAGCTGTGTGATGACCTGGTATCCTGGAATGAAAACAACTAGAAGGTCAGCAATGAATCTTAGTCCTGCGCCTGTAATGATGCTTTCACTTTAGAGGTCTCGGTTTGCCTGGAAAGGGAAAACCAAATCCCTTAGTGAAAGGAAAGGCAGAACTTCTATGCTTTTATAAGAGAATCTCCAAATGGGGCCCAACAGCTGGCCTCTCCTTCCACCTTCTGCTGAGGCTCTCACATTTCAGTTGTTTCTGCCACCCCGTACTGACCCCTAATTAAACTCTATGCCCTTTAATTTTGGCCAAAGTATAGACACAAACTCATTTCTGTGTTTTCATGTTAGCACAGGGAAGACAGATCAGAACTTTCACAAAAGCTTTTCTAAATACTAAGTAAAACAAGCAAAAATAAATAAAAGCAACATGAAATATATAAATATATGAAAACTCTGGCACATAGATAGCAAATTCTGATTTTATATAAGCTGGCATGCAAGCAGGGCTTATAGACCTTATCTTATTTTATGTTCTCCCTGGGATGGTTTTACTGAACCCTAAATGGCTGGGACAAATTTACAGCTTTCTACCTGTGTTCTTACTTCCAAAGTTCTGGTTCAGCTTCCTATGGAGAGAATCATCTGAACATCCTGAAACTCCTGCTAGACATCTTGGCTACATTGAGGAAAAGATCAAGAGAGACAGATTTCCACTCATCCACCAAGGCCTACCTCTTCCCCTCCCCAACCAGCACCAACAGAGCCTCCTACAGGGCTCTGTCCTTGGAAACACATATTTTAGCCAAGTGATGGATGCCACGAATGACCCCACTCTTTAGGTTACATTCCCCCAGCCCACACACCAGAAGATGCCTTCATCCCATAAAGATTCAATAACATAAAATACCATAAACGATTAATAAAGGTGACGTTCCCATGGCCATACACTGAGAGTGAGTATGGACACGGAGCCACTCAAGAACGGTACCTTGCCCTATAAAAATCTGGATGAACTATCCCTCACCCCCAAATTAACATTGAAACCACCTCATTTTTCCTTTCCCAGTAGCTCATCAGTGGGTTTATGTCATCAGAGTGCTTATTAAAGCTAAAAGGCTTGGTGACTTTTCTGCCACTATATTTTTTATATAAAATGGCTACTACTGATTTATTTGCATAAGATTTGCACCACTAACAGTGTTTACTGTTGTACGTTCTCATGAGATCAGCTTGCCCAAACCTACACAGAATCCTGAATCTATCTGATAAGCTTGGGTAAGCCTTTGCAAGGAGGAGACGGGAGTCAGGAGAAATTAGGCTTGCAATAGACAAGCTCAAGTTACCAAAATAGAGGATTTGGTATTTTTGTTATTACTGAGGGTGGGTATATTTGTCATTCTAAATCGAGTTATTCTAACTTTATGACAAATGTCAGAAAGCTCATGAGTAGGAAATGGAACCCATTGAATTTCGGCAAGAGCTTCCTCTTTTGAAAACAGTGATAGCCGAGCTGGAATGAAAGGCATTATTTCTCATGTCTGGCCTCTGAAACCTGAGAAAAGCAGAATATGCTCTATGACCCTACAGAGTTCATAAACGTGAATTCAGACAAAATATTTTCTATTCATCTGAAAAGGAAATAGCTTCAGAGAACATTAACTGCTTAGCTGTTGAACATCTACTCACAGGGAGTGTCTATTTGCAATAAATTACATGTCCATGAATCAACTTGCTGTTTCCTGGCCACTCACAGCAAACTTACTCAACTCGTAGGATGTGCTCTAGCTGCTGCTTCTCTGCCCTTGTGCTGAGTTTTGTTCCCAGCCTGCTCCTTAAGCCTTCAGTTTCTTTCATTTCTGCTATCTATTCTTACTCCCTAAAAAAGACAAACGGACCAAAACCATCACCCCCGCTTTCTCTTCAAGATAATCCAAGTGACGCCAGCTCTCCACCTGCGAGGCCCACTCCCACACGTGGCCTTTGAACACAACTGCCTGTCTTGCCTCTTATCTTACAGATAAAACAGAAACCCAGCTGTCCCCACGTTCCTGCCTGGCTGCCCTTTCCTGTGAAATCCCCACCTTTCACTCCCACATGTCTTATGGTGAAAGAAGAATTGATATCCTCTTGTGCCTTTCAGCCCATCGACCTAATTTTATTCAGTCCATCCAGCCCTTCCTACATTTACTTATTTCCAGAATGTAAATCCATGATCCCCATGACTTTGACTGGGATTTGCTCTCCCGTTTTTTTTTCTCCATCCAGATTCCTGCTATTATCATTTATTTCATGGAACAGCCTTTTTAAAGCACCCCCCCCCCAGATGCCAAGACTATTTGTATCCACTGTGTTGGCCTTTCTGACACCTTGGTGTCCCAATTCTTATTTCTCAGCTCGCTGATCTTCATCTGCTTTGCATTTAACACCAGCATGTCCACTCTAACCCTAATCATGTCAAAACCCTGGAACTCCATCTCCACGTTCCTCTCTTGAGCCAGCCCCTTGCTTCTTTCTGTCTTTACCCACACTTGCGCCATGTCCCCACCGCTGCTGAACCAACTTTTGACTCTTACCAGGATCTGTGATGTCTCAATTTTTTTTCACTCAATCTGTCCGAGTTACACAATTCCCAGTTTAACCCTGGAGTCCACGTTTTTCAATAGTTCCCTATAATCTACACATTCGTTTTTTTTCTTGTAACAAATATTTTTTGAGCACGCACTAGGTACCAGGTACTGAGCTAAGTTCTGGGATACGGCTCAAAAAGAAAAGAGACATGATCTCTGCCTTCACGAAATTTATAGTCTAACAGAAGAGCATATTAAACAAGTAAATGTATAAATAAATTACAAATGACGATCTATGAAGGCTACCAAAGAGGAAACAGGAGACTCACTTTAGATTGGGGGAGTGGGCTGGTTCTGGAAGAGCTCTCTGAGGAAGTGGCATTTAAGCTCAGGTGTGAGAGATGAGTAGGAAATATCCAGGTAAGAGAGACGAAAATAGCTACAAAGCAAGAAGAGTAGTATGTATGTAGGGCCTGAGACAGGCAAGTGCTGGGTGTTTTTCAGGACAGGAAAGGCCAGGATGGCAAGAACAAGCAAGGGGGTGGTTCTGGATGAAGTTGGAGGGGTGGACAGCATTCTGATCTCACAAAATCTTGCTGCCCACGTTACGGTGTTTGCAATTTGTTCTGCAATGGAAAGTTCATGTTAGAGACTAAGCAGCAGGCTAATGTGATGAAATTTACATTTTAAAAGGAGCTCTTGGTATGCTTTGTAGAAAATGAATTAAAGAAAACAAGCGTAGAAGCAGGGAGAACCATTAGGAGGCTGTTGTAGACAGGAATCAGATCACGGTGGCTTGGACTAGAGAAATGGCAGAAGAGATAGAAAGAAGTAAAAATATTTTAAATGTATTTTAGAAGTGGAAGCAACAGAATTTGGGGATAGATTAAATGAAGAATCCAGAAGGGAAGAAATCAAGGATGATCCCTAGGATTTTCTCTCTTGGGCCCGGGTGAGATGGTGTTATTTACTTACATGGTCAAGGATAGGGAGAAGAGAGAGTCGGTGGCTATAGGCTGGGCATTGCAGGCAGAGTAGGTAAAGGACTCCTTTTATGACACATTAAATTTGACGTCCCTGTGAGATTTCCCAGATAGAGATGTCACATAGGCCCACCCTCTGCCATATCTGCCCTGCCATTTCCTAATTGGATCACTCCCAGTATCGTACCTGTGTCTATGTACTCTGCACTTGGGAAAGATCCAGAGTCATGAAAATCTGACTCACTTGATGTGTGACAACAATAGCTGGATGCACACCAAATACCTGTGATCCCCTTCCTTAGAAAGCAGTGTTAGCCATGGAGCAGCTGTGCTAATAGCTTCAAAGGCAAAGGAATATGAACATAGGTGAGGTGTGCTTCTTACAGGGAGAGGTGCTTAAGAAATGGGTCTATATTCTTTACATGCTCTCTTTCCCCTTCTGACAGCTTGATGCAGGTAAGTATGTGACTTTGGAAGCCACATGCTGAAAATGATGGGGATCCAAGAGCAGCATCCTGAGTCCCCAAATCACTGCCTAGAGGAAAGCTGACAAAGAACAACCATTTTAGACTTCACAAAAGGAAAATAAGGCCAAGTGTGGTGGCTCATGGCTATAATCCCAGCACTTTGGGAGGCCGAGGTGGGAGGATGGCTTGAGCCCTAGAGTTTGAGACCAGCCTGATCAACATAGCAAGACCCTCTCTCTACAAAAAAAATTTTTTTTAAAAATTAGCTGTGCATAGCGGTGCATGACTGTAATCCCAGCTACTCCAGAGGGTCAGGCAGGAGGACCACCTCAGCCCAGGAGTTTGAGCTTGCAGGGAGTTATGATGATGCCACTGCACTCTACCCAGGGCGACAGAGCGAGACTCTGTCTCAAAAATAAATAAATAAAGGAAAAAAAGAAACTTCTACTATGTTGCACCATTGCAATTTAAGAGTTTAAATTTAAGGGCTTAACTTATATCTAGTTAACATCCATTTCCCATTAGAGTTTGATTATTGCTTAAATATCTTTTGTATCAGGAGTTGTAGTGGGATCTGATTTAGATATTTTGGGGGGAACTCAGGGACATCAAGGCAGAACATTTAGTCCCTTTGGGTAAATGTCAACAGAGATTGATGGAAACTGATAATCAGTTGGCCAAAGGATAGCCAAATGTTCATTCACGCACTGGGAGGAGAGAGTCTTGACCTCCCGAGGTACCTGGATGCCTACGTTTAAAACCTAAATAAAAAGTGGAAGGCTGCCCTTACCATGGATCACAGGCATGAGGAAAGCTCAAGTTGATGAGAGAGTGATTTAACACAAGTATCCCTCACTCAGATTCATTCTCTAGGGGAATTTGTTCATAGACAGAAGGGGCTAGATCTTTTCAAAAATTAAGGCTACCTTTTAGGGATCAAAAGAGATATGATTGCCTGAGGTTGAATTATCTAAATTAGACTTTAAAGATTTGATACTTCATGGGGAAATGTTCATCCACTTGGAGTGGAGAGAATTGGGGATCTCAGTGGAGGCGTTATTGATTAGCAACTGTATGGAACAGGAACTTCTAGTAGAATGGGAACTGTGGGACATGGGACCAGAGCAGCACTCTGGCAAAGTCCACAAGATCAGCAGTGGCCACCCACGAGGAAAATCAGCAGTGGTGATTAGAATCAGTGTCTAAGATAGGAAAGCAGGGCTGAGGAAAGCAGCAAGAGGAAGAGTTGCCCAGAACCCCTGGGTCTATTGTACAGTCCCTTCTAAGAAAAGGCTGCAGCCAATGAAAGAGGAAAGAAGGACGGGGTAGGAAAAAAAACAGCTTTTATAGAGATAGACACCAGGCAGCAAAAATTAAAGTGTTTGGCCAATATTTGTTCTGGGACTGTGCTACAAATCCTCTGTTTTTTCTTAATCTTTCCCCCTCCCCTCATTTATCTGTTTTTCAAGACAAAGGTTATGCATTTTTCTTGAGTCTGTGTATTCCTTAAGGCACTTCTCATCATTTCTTGCTATAGTTAAGCCATGACTCTGCTCCTCTTACCCAACCCGTTCTTGGGTTATCTCACCTCCTACTCAGCAGATGTGGAATGTGGTCAGTGTTGCCCCACCCAGATTCCTTCCTCAGATTGTTTCTATAACCACACTCAAGTGTATCACCCTGAGCTCATGTAACAACATCTCTCTCACTTTCTTTCTCTTTGGCTTCCTTTTGGAGCTTTGTACCTCCATTAACCTACCATTAACTGCCTTTCCTTGACTCCAAAACATTCTGTAACCTGAAATCAATTTTGTTTGACCCTGGTGCCCACTCCTGTGTTATCCTATTTTTCTTCTTCCTTTCAGTATAAAACTCTTTAAGTGCTGCTTTTGTTTTTCTTCATAGGTCTGGAACTGAACTGTTAATTTACTCCCAAATGGGTGTCCATTATCCTGGTAATGGTGCCATTTCCAAGCAGGCTCAAAATCCTAGTTGTTGATGTTGTTGTTTTTATTCCTCTTAATCCTCATTTCCCAACTCATGCACAATTTACAATATAGAGTCATCAATTCTCATAAATTGATTACTGAATTGGTTACTAATTCATGTTTATTTTTATCTACTTCTAGTTATTAGTCTCATCAATTCCTTCTAGAATTGTTCGTCATAATTTGGAGGGACTATAATTTTGATTTTTTTAACACACTGACTGCCACACAAAGAACAGAAACTTTTCCTTGGGGCCACAGCGTTTTATTACAAAAATAGAATAAAAACTTCAAGTGTAATTTAAAGGTAAATATTAATAGAAAAATGAAATTTATTGACTTCTATTCATTTAATCCATATTTTTAGAATTAAATTGTCAATATTAATTGTAATAATAAGAACAACAAGTAAGATTTTGTATATGCTTCACCTGGCCCTGGGGTCAAAACTAGAGTGAGTTAGATACAACTCTCCTGTCAATTAATGTGTTAAAATAGTACACTAAAACATTATTTATCTCGGTTACTGAGTTTTGATGCCCCCGCCCCTTAAATTTTATGCCCAAGATGAGTGCCTCACTGGCCTCACCCTGGTTCTAGCCTGTGGCTCAGAGAGCTGCAAGAACAGAAGTCACTGAGTGAACTATTCTGTTCTCAGCAAGTTGTATTGTGCAAATGCATATGTGCAAAGAGGAGCGTCAATGGGTTTTTGGACTGGGTTCCTCCCCTTCAGGTTCTCGGTGACTAAACATATTATTCTTTGACATTTTGCAGAATACTCTGAAGATATTCCAGAAAGATCTATTAAGTGTTTACAGGAAGCTAAGGATTTGGTGGTATTCATTGGTTTGGCAAAGTATGAAGGATGAAAACATTATTTTATGTAAAATGGGTGTGTCCTGAGTGACAGGTTAAAGGTGATGTACAAAAAAATACTATGGTAGCAAGTTGAAACCCAATTGTTGCCTGCACAGTGGGAAGCAGTGAAGGAATTATTTCAGGATGAATTTGATACATTTTGTCTGTCCTTGTTCAGTGAACACAGATGTGGAGAGCAATGGAGAGGAGCTTTTAAAAGCAATCTTGACTCTCTTAGATTCCACATGTAAGTGAGATCATGCAGTATTTGTCTTACCGTACCTGCCTTATTTCACTTATAATATACGCCAAGTTCATCCATGTTGTTGAAAATGACAGGATCCCCTTTTTTAAAGGCTGAATAATATTCTTATTGTATATTTTCTCTATCTGTTCATCCACTGATTGGCACTGAGGCTGATTCTATATCTTGGATATCATGAATAATTCCACAATGAACACGAGAGCACAAATATCTCTGCGAGGTGCTTATTTCATTTCTTTTCGGTATACATACCCAACATAGGGATTGCCTTGTCACATGGCAGTTCTATTTTGTATTTTTTGAGGCACCCTCATGCTGTTTTCCATAATGGCTATACCAGTTTACATTCCTAACAACAGCTATAAGGGTTCCCTTTTTTCTACATCTTCTTTTGAATGCAAATCTTTTGATTCGCATTCCCCTGATGGTTAGTGATATTGAGTACCTTTTCATATACCTGTTGGTCACTTGTATGTCTCCTTTGGAGAAATATCTATTCAATTCCTTTGCCCTTTTTTTAACGGGTTATTTGGATTTTTTTGTTATTGAGTTGTGCGAGTTCCTTATATATATTTATATATATATACACACACACAATATTTATTTTATATATAAAAATACTTTCTACATTAAAATATATATGTTTTCCACATAAGACATATAAAAGATATACTTTATACATAAAAGTATATATAAAATATATATACAAATATATAATATGTATTTTAAACATAAGAATATACATACTATACACATATTACATATAAATTTTGGATATTAACCCCTTGACAGATGTATGGTTTGCATATATTTTCTCCCAGTCTGCAGGCTGCCTTTTCATTTTGTTGATTATTTCTTCTGCTGTGCAGAAGCTTTTGTTGCCTGAGCTTTTGACTGATATCCAAGTCATTTCCAAGGCCAATGTCAAGGAGTTTTCCCCCTATGTTTTTTTCTAGGAGTTTTAAATAAAACCAGAGAGTAGAACAGTAGTTAACAGAGGCAAGGAGAGGGAGGAAATGAGGAGAAGGACATCAAAATGTACAAATTTGCAATTAGACAGGTTGATAAGTATAAAGATCTAAAGTATAATGTGCGGACTATAGTTAATTATATCCTATTGTATGCTGAAAATTTGCTAAGAGAGTAGATTTTAGGTGCTCTGACCACACATAAAATAAGTAACTATGAAAGGTGATGAATATGTCAATTTGTTGACTATCATAATTATTTCACTATGTATATGTACATCAAAACATCATGTTGGCTGGGCACGGTGGCTCACGCCTGTAATCCTAGCACTCTGGGAGGCCGAGGTGGGAGGATTGCTTGAGCTAGGAGTTTGAGAACAGCCTGAGCAAGAGCGAGACCCTGTCTCTACTATAAATAGAAGAAAATTAGCCAAACAACTAAAAATAGAAAAATTAGCCTGGCACGGTGGCATGTGCCTGTAGTCCCAGCTACCCGGGAGGCTGAGG
>CAUYSK010125492.1:0-31187 GCA_963575035.1 Avahi laniger
CAATTCACAATTGCAAAGATGTGGAAACAACCCAAGTGTCCATCAATACATGAGTGGATTAATAAAATGTGGTATATGTATACCATGGAGTACTATTCAGCTTTAAGAAACAATGGTGATATAGCATCTCTTGTATACTCCTGGATAGAGCTGGAATGCATTCTACTAAGTGAGGTATCCCAAGAATGGAAAGACAAGCATCACATGTACTCACCATCAAATTGCTATTAACTGATCAACACATAAGTGCACATATAAGAATAACATCTATTGGATGTTGGGCAGGGGAGGAGGGAGGGGGAGTGGGGAGGAGGGAAGAGGGGACGGGTATATGCATACACAAAGAGTGCAATGCGCACCACCCGAAGAATGGACATATTTGAAACTCGGACTTGGGGGGGAGGGGGGGCAAGGACAACATACGTAACCTAAACATCTGTACCCCCATAATATGCTGAAATTAAAAAAAAAAATTTGACTGCATGAGGGCTGTCTGGAAAGTATCCAGCCAAATAGAGACATTTATTGCATTAACAATGGCTGAATAGTTTCCAGACAGCCCTGCATACTACACTGCTTTGTGAAATCGGCTTGTAGGAGCTGGTTTCCTGGAGTCCCATTACTGCTGGGAACATGGATACAATGTTTTTAGCTCCCTAGGCAAAATCTTTTTGCTCTAGATATTAATTATGGATTTTTTTTTAAAGCAGTAGGAAATTTTCTTGCCCAAATAAAATGTTAGGTGAACAGATCAAATAGGGCCAGGTTTCCTGCTCGTTGCCCTCCCTGCGTAGCTTCTGAGGAATCTTTATGGAATCCACAGGTTTCAACATGCACAGTTTGAAAAGTGTTGATTTGGAGTGAATTGATAAGTAAACATCTGTTCTCTATTCTGTATACTGATGACTGTGTCAACACAAAACTGAAAAGAATATTCCAAATGATGTCTTACTTTTTCCTCCAGGTAGAAGCTTATCAGGACTGAAATACAAGGCCTTCAATATTATCTTAAAAAAATAAACATTTGATTCAGTTTAACTATAAGAGACATTACCTAAATTTGGGATTGTATTCAATCTCAGAATCATCAACTTTTATGAAATATTGTCCTCGTTTCTGATAGATATCCTTCTTCAAAATTGCCTTTAAACCAGAGGCTAATGTTTCCTGAAGATTCTGAAAAACCCAATAGACAAAAATAAGAAAAATCACCTTAAAATGAATTGGTTGAAAAGACATGACATTTAAAAAAGAGCTTCTCTTAGAGACAGGTCTAACAGAATTGAACGTTGAAACCTCACTGTATGTACATATATAAGCATGTATGTTTCATTATCTTTTTCCTGACAGTTCCCTGTCACTTAAAACTTGTAGTTTTTATACGCAGTGCATACAACACAGGTGTCAGCTATATAGAAATATAGAAACAAGAGATTAAGCCATATTGCCCAAATACCTGCAAGAGGACACTTCCTCCGGTTTTCATAGCATTTTCAATTTTTTTGGTGTAATTGCTATCCTCAATGGAGAGCTCCTGCAGCCTGGACCCTTCCATCTGACGGATCCAGTTGTGTGCTTGCTTATGTGGGTCAATCAGCAGTGGCCACTGCCGGCAATTCTTGATCAAGATGGCATTTTCTGTTGAATGCTGACCAAGAGGTAGCCCTTGATTATGCCATTGGCTGATCTGGAATGAAATCACTAGGACTTTAACTATTTCATGAACTTCTTCACATCTTTGGTATCTTACAGGGTACTAAATAATCCTACAGGATCACGGCCTTTAGAAATTCAAATAATCTTTAAAAGGACTAAAGAAGTGACCAATTAAAGCAACTTGGATATGAAATTCTTGGTGAGTAATTATTCACTAGTAATTATTCCAGTTTTCTGTTCATCAGTAAGGATATTTGTAATGCCCATCACAACAAAGACACTGTGAGAGACAAAAGAAATATAAGATAGAGCACCTGTTGCCAAGACTATTAGACTCTAATGCATCCATGAAACGTGTAACAATATAGGATTATACAAACATAATAATAGCTACTCTATTTTGTGCCTATCACCTGCCAAGCGCACATATTCATTATCTAGTGAAATTACTAAAACGACCCTCATTTCTCAGATGGGAGAACTGAGGCTAAAAGAGTTAAGTACTTGCCTATAGTCACGCTGTCAGACTACAAGCAAGAGCTACCATTTGACTAAGAAGCTGACTCCAAGCCTGATAAGCGTCTCACTCTTTACATGGCCTCTCTTTTCCTGCCACTCCTATTTCGTGGCAGTATCAGCATGTTGGGAGAAAAAAGTCAAGAAGGCCCGCGAAGGTAAGAGAAGGAATAGGACACCAGGAAACTTTCCAGGAAAAGGAAGCAAGGGTTTCTTTGGGAGAAGCCAAAGATACTTTTCAGTGTTGGAACAGAATATAAAGGATTTTTTGTTTAAGCCTATGCATGCTTTTGAATTCAACATAAAAGGAAATAGGAAGACAATGAAGAATCCTACAAAGTACAAGTATTCCTGTTGGTTGGAGTGTAGACTCCATTTGAACACAGGCAAAGTGCATTTGAACACAAGCAAAGAAGACAGGAATAAATGTTGGTGTGGTGAGAGAAATACACCCCGAGCCCAATAGCAAAGTAGAGTTTCTATTTTCAAAAACAAATCATTCTCCTGACTTTTATGCTTTTCTTTATTTTACTTATGTATGTATTCCTAAACATGATAGTTTAGTTTTGCCTATTTTTGAACTGTAGATAAGAGAAATCTTGTATCTTTTTTTTGTGTCTGGCTTCATCCATGTTGCTGCGTAGCTGTATTTATTCATTCTCATTGCTGTAGAGTTATCAAAAGAATTTGGGGAAAAGATCCAAGACCCAAATTATACACACACCTCAAATCCAAATCAACAATAACAGCCACTTAAGTGGATAATAGAAATATGTTATTACCTCATATTTTTGTGCCATGACTTTAATTAAAGAAAAGTTGGAAGACAAAGAAATGCCATATTCAATGCAAAAATTCTCCCATTTATTCACAATCAACTGGCGAAATTCTGGTGTTAAAACTCCACTGTAGACAATGCAGGCTGCTGAAAGAAGTACGTCACCCAAAATTCCTCCCAATTTGGTGTCTATTTGATTCATTATTTCTTGCCATTGAGTCTAAATGTTAAAATAAAAATGAATTATTTGACATAAAATATACTATTATGAGATATTTTAAAAATGAATGGTCGCCAAGTTGGATCCACCATTGCTATTACTATTACTGTTCTCAAGCTGTAGCTATATAAAAGTTAATAATGGATAATATTTAAAAATGAGCTGTTTTCTCAGAGGAACACCAGTTCTTGGGTTTGTAAGTAGTTTCATATTTGCTAAGACAAATAGCCATTTTAAATCCTTTGTGTACTAAAGCAAAATAATTTTAAAAATATAAATTCATAATATTATTAACAGTGTTCAATAATAATAACAATATTTACTGAATCTTTACCTATCTGCCATACAAATCTCATTTGACATTTTCAATATCCTCTTAAGTAAACCCTATTGACTTCATTTTATTAATAAGATCAAGAAGGTGAAGTTTAGAGCAGTTAAAAAACTTGCTCAAGATCACAAAGCTTCTGAAGGGTGTATCTGAGATCTGAACTCATATGCTCTGGCTGTACAGACTCTCTCTTCAATCATGTATATGCTTGACTGGTCAATAAATAAAGCATATTGAGCAAGAATCCTCTCTTCTGGAAGCTTAAAATCTGGGATAATGTGGATGTTCCACTGCCTCTCAATATACACACTTGGCTCTCAGAGACACCAATTAACTTTTGAGGGCTATAATCTCCCTTTGATTGGTCTGATCTCATGACCTCCTTCTCGCTGCTCTTCTAAGACATGTATTTATTTAAGAAATTAAGCTAAATTAAAATTATCTTGAGAATTTTGTAACATCCCTTGAGATAGCTGCAATGTAACTAAACCAAGGTTCTAGTCGGCTTAAGTAGGTATTCAAGTACACAGAAGGCAGATGAATTAGAGGAGAAATAAAAAGATGAGGTAAAAAGTCAGGAGATTGGCAGAACAAAATAAAATTTTCTTTTTCCTTCCTAATGACACCTCCTCCTTTTTAGTCCCACCCATATTTTACACATTCAGCTTGGATTGTTCCAGTGCTAGAAAAGGAAAACTAATGGTATGCTCATTGAAAGGTTACTTTGGGCCTCATCAGGCAAAAGTCCTAGGAACAAGAGAAAACAGCGTCGGATCATTGTAGTCTGTTACTTCTGTTTTAAGACTACTTGAACAGGATTTCTTTATTTTATCTTCATAGGACTGTCTACTGATTCCAGTAATAAATTGGCTAGTAAGATAGTTTTATTAATAGAAGGTATATGATACAGCCTGCAGTGAAAATAACATCTTGGGGTTTGTAGAACTCCATAGAAATTGATGAAGCAGATATAAAACCAAGGGAAGTCATGCCTTCTCATCTTCCAGGACAGTTAGTAAGACTGATGCATACTGCAAACGCCTGCTGGCCATTTTTCTCCGTTTTGCTAAGAGTTGTTTTTCAGCAACGGTATCTTTGTAGGCTGCCTGCAGAAACAGCGAATGCTCTTCGACCTGAAAGACAATTAATTTGTTATTGAGAAAAAAATCCTATGCTCATCTTGCTTCATGTTCTATAAATGATAGGTAAACTCTGAAGTGTAGTGTGTAACCACTTCATTTTCACATACTAGAACATCTTCCTGGGACAAATGTACACTGTAAAAATGAAATGATGCCTTGATACTGAAGTTTATATTTTTTAAAATGGCTTCTTCCTTCCTCAATAGGCTTTTGTAATTTCCCTTGTGATTTCTTCTTTGATGCATTGGTTGTTTAAGAATATGTAATTTTCCATTTTTTTCTGTTATTGATTTTAAACTTCATTCTATTGTGGTCAGAGAAGATACTTTGTATGAAATCTGTTGAAACATTTTGTGTCCTAACATATGGTCTATCATGGAGAATGTTTCATGTGCCCTTGAGAAGAATGTGTATGATGTTGTCACAGGGTGAAGCGTTCCGTATGTCTGTTAGGTCTAGTTGGTTTACTGTGTTGTTCAAGTTCTCTATTTCCTTGTCTTTTCTATGGTTGTTCTATCTGTGATATCTTTTTAAATCCATGATTTTTGGCTGTTTAAGTTTTCAAGTTTTTTTTTTTTGATTGACATTTAATGACTAAAAATGTCCTGGAAAACAAGGTATATTATCCAGGTTTTTAAATTTATATTCATAAAGTTTCTAGTAATTGTTGCAAAAAAAACCCAGATACTTTCATTAAATTAAAAATTATTATTTCTTGAATGCCCTGTTTTTCCAAATTGTATAATGTTTAATTTTTTTTCTTAAAATTCTGAAGGAAACTTTTCCTTTTGTGGGTCTATTCCATTCATTATCTTTTATGTGAGACAGAAATAAGGCTGATGATATTCAGTGTTATACACTATGCTGGCACAACAATTGTTAAAATGTTGACATATTTCTGTAGTGGTTACTAAATGGTCCTGCCCCATGCCCCAGGGATCACCTCTGTACCCACACACTGCCCACCGCAGCCCCATACCTTCTCTTCAAACTCAGCCAGAGGCCTGTGACAAATGTCCATTCTGATTGTTTGGTGCCTGTGCCATGCTGGTTACTAAATATTTTGAATAAAAATATATCACTTCTGGATAGAAATATTTTATAGTGTAATAGTTAGGTAGATGGGGTTTAGAGTTAGACAGATCTGGGTTAGAATGTGGCCACCATTCACTTAGTAGCTTGAGATCTTCAACAAATTTATTAAGTCTTTCAAATTTATTTTCCCCAGTTTTAAGCATCTACTTCTGAATGTTGTTTTGAGGATTAAATAACAAAATGTATATAAAACACTAGCATAGTGCTTAGTAGGTGATCAATAAATGTTAGCTGTTATGAGAGCCTATCAAAATAAAACTATATAGACTACAAGCTACAATAAAGTATTAACAAAAAAATGACATATCAAAATAAAGTAAATTCAGTTCAAATTTGTTTATTTCCTTAAAAAATCTCCAATAATTTTTATATATTTGAGTTTGCAAGAAAAGGCTGCTGGGCCAGGCAGGTAACATAAATGACTGAAGTGGGGCTGATGATAGCCAAATGAGAATGTTAGTCCAGGGCTAATGAGAATGAGAATGTTAGTCCAGGCCAGATCTTCTGAGTTTTCAAAAGAAGATAGAAATTCAGATTTTAAATGAAATCCTGAGATTTTTAAATGTTGATAACTACATCAAAACATGGGGGCGAGGGGTGGGGAGACTGTATGGGTCAAAAGATATCAACAGATTGAATTTGCCTGCTAGTGTGTCATCTCTGAAGTAAATTACTTTATCCACTCTCAAAATGTATATGAGCTAAATAGGTGATAGGGATATCAATTTTAATTCTAGGTCTCATAATGATAATGGTACTCTTAATTTAAAATCAAAATATTTAAGAAATAATCATTCCTTTACAAAGCAACAGAGTAATTGATATAAACAAGTTAAGTACAATTTTTTAAGAACACAGACTGATACTGTTTAAGTCTTTGGTAGAATGACGTTCTAAAGATCTCCGGGGAGAAATTTGGTAAAACGGTAAATTAAAATATTATTAAAATAATAATAATTAACATCATTGAATGTTTTATTATGTAGCAAGCACTAAGAACTTTACATATAGTATCTACAATATTTACTTAATCCTCACAATTAATCTCTTCACTACCTATATTACTATCTCCATTTTATCTTTAACTGATAAGCTCTAATGATATAATGACTTTTTCCTGATGTTTTTGTCTAGTTTATAAAGGTACTGAGAATTTAACAAGTAAAAAACTCTTCTTACCAGCTGTAAGCCTCTTTGTTTTTCGGCCAATCTTTGTCGTGCAATTTTAAGGACATTTTGAGCTTCAGCTACTTGGATTTGTTTAGGGCCCACCAGCTTAAAGAGAATGTCATAACATTAAAAAGTCAAAAAAAAATCAGATTTGCTGTTAAAAATGTCACTTATATTTGAAAGACATTTATAGGAGGGGGTGGAGCAAAATGGCCGAATAGAAATCTCCAGCGATCGTCCCTCTGCACAAACAACAAATTCAACAACTGTCCACGCAAGCAAGCACGTTCAGAAGAACCAAAAATCAGGTAAGTGATCATGCTACCTGGTTTTAACATTATATCAAGGAAAAAAGCACCGAAGAGGCCAGAAAAGATAATCTTGCATTGCCTACGCCACCCTCCCCCCATCCCCTGGCAGTGCTGTGCCAGCACGTTGAGTGGAGACAGAATCTGTGTGCCTAGAGGAAAGAGAAGTGACTGTGGGACTTTGCATTGAAACTCAGGGCCACCCTGGCACAGGGGAACACAGCACAGGGCAGAATTCTGCCAGTGCCCGTGGAGGGAGCATTTAGATCAGCCTGGCCAGAGGGAAATTCTCCACCTCAAAACCTGAATTCTGGCTAGTCCCACCACTGGCTAAGAAAACGTGGCCTGGGGCCTAGACTAAATTCTTAGGGCAATTGGGCCACAAAGGCTGCAATCCTTGGGCAATTCCTATGGCAGTGCTGGCTTGGAGCCGGTGGACTTGGGGTGCATGTAACCCAGTGAGACATCAGCAGGGACGGCCAAGCCAGTGCCTATGTCACCACTCCCCCAACTACAGGCAGCACAGCTCAGGAGAGTCTTCTTCCACTTCAGGAAAGGAAAGGGAAGAGCTCAGAGAACTTTTTTTTGCAACTTGGGTACCAGCTCAGCCACAGTAAAATAAGATACCAAGCAGACTCCTGAGGCCCCTAACACCAGGCCTTAGTTCCTGGATGGCATTTCTGGACCTACCCTGGGCCAGAAGGAAACAAACCTCCCTGAAGGGAAGGAGTCAGTCCTGGCAGGATTCACCACCTGCTGACTAAAGAACCCTTGGGCTTTGCACAAACAGCAGAGGTAGCCAGGAAACAGTCACCACAGGCTTTGGGTGAGACTGAGCTGGCTGCAAGTATGACCTAGTGCTGGGGGCCACGAGACAGTGCTCACATCACTCCTCCCCCAACTCCAGCAGCCCAGCACAGAGAGTGAGGGAAGAGAATAAGAGGTTTTACTTGGGAATCCAGAGAATGCTCGTGTATCTTACCCAAGACAATCAAGGCAGTACCACCAGGAGTCCACAAGAGTCACAGCATTACTGGGCTTGGGGCACCCCTAGTGCTGACATGGCTGTAGTCACCAAAGACTTACATCACAACACTCCATTCCCTTTGAATATTGGGAAAGCTTTCTCAAGAAGGATAGGTTCAAACAAGCCCAGACAGCAAAGATTAAAATAAATACCTAACTCTTCAATGCTCAGACATTGATAAACGTCCATAAGCATCAAGAATATCCAGCAGAACATGACTTCTCCACAGGAACTAAATAAAGTATCTATGACCAATCCTGGAGTGATGGAGGTATGTGACATTTCAGGTAAAGAATTCAAAACAGCTATCCTAAAGAAGCGCAATGAACTTCAATACAATAGGAATTCAGAAGCCTAATAGAAATTTAACAAAGAGCTTGAAATAATAAAAAAAATCAAGCAGAAATTCTCAAGCATAAGAATTCAACTGACAAAGTGAGAAAAGCATCAGAGTCTCTTAACAGCAGAATTGACCAAGCAGAAGAAAGAATTAGTGAGCCTAAAGACAGGCTATTTGAAAATACACAGAGGGAAAAAAAGAAAAAAGAATAAAAAAGAAGGAAGCATGACTGCAAGATCTAGAAAATAGCCTCAAAAGGACAAATCTAAGTTATTGGCCTTAAAGAGGAGGTAGAGACAGAAACTGAGATAGAAAGTTTATTCAAAGAAATAGTAACAGAGAACTTTCCAAAGCTAGAGAAAGATATCAACATTCAGGTATAGGAAGGTCATAGAACACCAAGCAGATTTAACTCAAATAAGACTACCTCAAGGCATTTAGTAATCAAGCTCCCAAAGGTCATGAATAAAGAAAAGATCCTAAGGGAGGCAAGAAAAACAAACAAACAAAAAAAAAACATATAAAGGTACTCCAGTACATCTGGTAGCAGACTTCTCAGTGGAAACTTTATAGGTCAGGAGAGAGTGGCATGACATATTCGAAGTGCTGAAAGAAAAAAAGCTTAACCCTAGAATATTATCCTGCAAAAAGATCCTTCAAACATAAAGGAGAAACAAACAGTTTCTTTGACAAACAAAAGCTGGGGGATTTCATCAATACTAGACCTCCTACACAAATACGGAATACTTTATTGCTATAATTGTAGTGTATAAAAGCACTTATATCTTGTAGGAAGGCTAAAAGACAAACCTATCAAAAATAACAATTTTTGGGGAGATAGTATAAAAAGATATGGATGTAAACACAAAAAGTTAAAAAGTGTGGGGGTTTGGAGTTAAAGGGTAGAATTTCTGTTAGATTTATCATTGCTTTTTTTGTTTGTTTATAAGCAGAGTTGTCATATATTTAAAATAGTTGGTTATAAAATGTTTTTTGCAAGCCTTGTAACAACCTCAAATAAAAACAATACAAAAGATAAACAAAAAATAAAAAGAAAGAAATTAAGACACATTACCAGAGAAAATTACTTGTAACAAAGGAAGACAGGAAGAAAGTAAGAAAGAGATGATCACAAAACAACCAGATATCAAATAACAACATGGCAGTAGTAAGTCCTTAGCTATCAATAATAACATTGAATGGGAATGGACCAAACTCTCCTATCAAAAGATACAGAGTGGCTGAATGTATTAAAAAACAAGAGCCAACTATATGTTGTCTGTAAGAAACCTACTTCATCTATAAAGACACACACAGAGTGAAAATAAAGGGATGGAAGAAAATATTCCTTGCAAATGGAAACCAAAAAAAGAGTAGGGGTAGCTATCTATCTATCTGACAAAATATTAATAGATTTCAAAACAAAAACTTTAAAAAGAAATAAATAAGGTCATTATGTAATGATAAAGGGGTCAATTCAGCAGGAGGATATAACAATTCTGAATATATATGCACCCAATACTGGAGCACTCAGATATGTAAAACAAATATTATCAGAGATAAAGAGAGAGATAGACCCTAATACAATGATCATTGGAGACCTCAACACTCCACTTTGAACATTGGACGTATCATCCAGACAGAAAATCAACAAAGAAACATTGGACTTAATCTGCACTATAGATCAAATAGATCTAATCGATATTTATAGAACATTTCATCCAACAGCTGCAGATTATGCATCCTTCTCCTCAGCTCATGGATCATTCTTAAGGACAGCCCATATGTTAGGCCACAAGACAAGTCTTAAAAAAAATTTAAAAAAGTGAAATCATACTAAATATTTTCTCTGACTACAATGGAATAAAACTAGAAATCAGTAACGAGAAGAATACTGGAAACTATACCAACACATGGAAGTTAAATAATATGTTTCCGAATGACCAGTGGGTCAATGAAGAGATTAAGAAGGAAATTTAAAAATTTCCTGAAACAAAAGAAAATGAAAACACAGCACGTCAAAACCTATGGGATACAACAAAAGCAGTAATAAGAAGAAAGTTTACAGCAATAAGTGCCTACATCAGAAAAGTAGAAAAGCTTCAAATAAACAACCTAATGATGCAACTCAAAGAACTAGAAAAACAAGAGCAAGCCAAACTCAAAATTGATAGAAAAAAAGAAGTAATAAAGATCAGAGTAGAAATAAATGAAAAATTAAAACAAAAAATACAAAAGATCAAAGAAACAAAAAGTTGGTTTTTCTTAAAAGAAAAACAAAATCAACACACCTTTAGCCAGACTAAGAAAAAAAGAAAGAAGACCCAAATAAATAAAATCATAGATGAAAAAGGACATTACGACTGATATTGCAGAAATCCAAAGGATCATTAGAGACTAACTACTATGAGCAACTATGTGAATTGGAAAGCTTAGAAGAAATGGATAAATTCCTAAACACACACAATCTACCAAGATTGAACCAGGAAGAAATCCAAAACTTGAATAAACTGACAGCAAGTATTGAGATAGAAACAGTCATAAAAAGTCTTCCATCAAAGAAAAGCCCAGGACCTGATGGCTTCACTGCTGGATTATACTAAACATTCAAAGAAAAGCTAATACTAATTCTACTTAAACTATTCCAAAAAATTGAGGAGGAGGGGATACTCCCAAACTCATTCTACACGGCCTCTATCACCCTGATACCAAAACCAGACAAAGACACAACAAAAAAAGAAAACTATAGGCTAATATCTCTGAAGAACATAGATGCAAAAATCCTCAACAAAATACTGGCAAACTGAATTCAACAGCACATTAAAAAGATTATTTTTCATGATCCAGTGGGATTCATCCCAGAGATGAAAGGATAGTTCAATATATGCAAATCAATCAATGTGATACATCATATTGACAGAAAGAAGGACAAAAACTACCCGATCATTTCAACTGATGCTAAAAAAGTACCCAGTGAAATTCAACATCCCTTCATAATAAAAACTCTAAAAAAACTGGGTATAGAAGGAACTTACCTCAACACAATAAAAGCCATATGTGACAGACCCACAGCTAGTATCATAATGAATGAGGAACAACTGACAGCCTGTCCTCTAAGATCTGGAACAAAACAAAGATTCCCACTTTCACCATTGTTAGTCAACATAGTACTGGAAGTTTGAGCTAGAGTAATTAGACAAGAGAAAGAAATAAAGGGCATCCAAATTGGATGGGAAGAAGTCAAATTATCCTTGTTTGCAGATGATATGATCTTGTATCTGAAGACTCCACAAAAAACTATTAGAACTGATAAAGAAATATGGTAAAGTTACAGGATACAAAATCAACATACAAAAAGAAGTAGCATTTCTATATGCCAACAATCAACCGTATGAAAAAGAAACCAAGAAAATAATCTCATTTAAAATAGCTATAAATAAAATAAAATACCTAGGAATAAACTTAACCAAAGAAGTGAAAGATCTCTGTAATGAAAACTATAAAACACTGATGAAAAAAACTGAAAGAAGACACACATAAGACATTCCATGTTCATGGATTAGAAGAATATTGTTAAAATGTCCATGCTACCCAAAGGAATCTACAGATTCAATGCAATCCCCAACGAAATAACCAATGATATTCTCCACAGAAATAGAAAAAATAATCCTAAAACTTACATGGAACCACAAAAGACCCAGAATAGCCAAAGCCATCCTGAGAAAAAAGAACAAAACTGGAAGAATCACATCACCTGATTTCAAATTATACTACAGAGTTGTAGTAACCAAAACAGCATGGTACTGGCATAAAAACAGATACATACACCAAGGGTACAGAATAGAGAACCCAGAAATAAATCCACACATCTATAGTGAACTTATCTTTGAAAAAGGTGCCCAGAACGTATACTGGGGAAAGGACAGTCTCTTCAATTAATGGTGCTAGGAAAACTAAATATCTATATGCAAAAGAATGAAACTAGACCCTTATCTCTTGCTATATACAAGAATCAAATAAAAATGGATTGACAACTTAAATCTAAGACTTGAAACTGTTAAACTACTAAAAGAAACATTAGGAAAACACTTCAGGACCTTGGTCTGGGCAAGGACTTCTTGAGTAATACCCCCAAAGCACAGGCAACCAAAGCTAAATTGAACAAATGGGGTCACTTCAAGCTAAAAACCTTCTGTAAAGCAAAGGAAACAATCAACAAAGTGAAGAGACAACCTACAGAATGGGAGAAGATATTTGCAAACTTACCCATGTGACAAGGGATTAATAACCAGAATATATAAGGAGCTCAAACAACTCAATAGGAAAATAATCAAATAATCCCATTAAAAAATGGGCAAAGGATTTTGATAGACATTTCTCAAAAGAAGACATACAAATGTCCAATAGGTATATGAAAAAATGCTCAACATCATTAGTCAACAGAGAAATACAAATGAAAACTACAATGAGATACCATCTTATCCCATTTAAAATGGCTTTTATCAACAAGACAGGAAATAACGAATGTTGATGAGGATGCGGAGAAAGGGGAACACTCATACTGTTGGTGGGAATGTAAGTTAAAGTTCTCTCTATGGAGAACAGCATGGATATTCCTCAAAAAACTAAAATAGAACTACCATATGACCTAGTAATCCCACTGCTGGATATATATCCAAAGGAGGGAAATTCAGTATATCAAAAAGATATCTACACTCCCATATTTATTGTACCACTACTCACAGTAGCCAAGATTTGGAATCAACCTAAACGCACAAAAAGAATGAAATCCTGTCATTTGCAACAACATGGATGAAACTGGAGAACATGATGTTAGTTGAAATAAGCTAATAAGCACAGAAAGACAAATCTTACATGTTCTTACTCATATGTGGAAGTTAAATACTAAAACAATTGATCTCATGGAGACAGAGAGTATAATGACGCTTACCAGAGGCTGGCAAGAGTAGCAGGGAGAGGGAGGATAAAGTGGGAGTGGTTAATGGGTGCAAAAATATAGTTAGATAGTTAGAATGAACAATATTTGATAGCACAACAAAGTGACTATAATCAACGATAAGTTAGGGTATACTTTAAAATAACTAAAAGGGTGGAATTGGAATGTTCCTAACACACAAAAATGATAAATGCTTGAGGTGATGGATACCCCAATTACCCTGATTGATTAATTCACCTTGTATGCCTGTATCAAAACATCACATGTATCATATAAAGATATGTAACTATTATGTACCCATAATAATTAAAAATAAGAATGAAATAAATTTAAACAAAGACATTTATAAGTTTCAACCATTAAAATAAATTTTCCTATAATTATGTTTACATGTGGGATGTAAAGTAGCTTATTATGGTAAAACATATTATAAAAACAAATAATAGCATAGTTGCCACAAATAAAAAAATTAATAGGAGCATGACATTTGTGTGAGTTAGGATAGCATATTCAATTGAAGTGTTTTTCATTAGGTATTTTTTCCATACAAGTTTATTAGAATACTGCTAAAGAAAAATTATTTCTGGGACTTTGATGTTTTACTTCTAAATCACTATAGATATTTAGGAGGAAAAAGCATACCTTCTGTACTTCATGGTAGTTATTCAAAGCTACAACCCACTGGCACATAGAGCAACAAGCAACGGAAACCAAAGCAATCTTGTTTGGGTTGAAATCAGGTAAGATTAAAATTTTTTTCAGCTTCATGAAAACCTAGAGACAATACAGGTATTACATGATAAAGAAATACTATTGATCTGAAGCTTTTCCCAATCGACATTAGATTGAAATTTTATTTCATGTAAGAAATATTCCACTACTTTTCAAAAGTGGAATAGGAGATATATACCTGGCCACAAAAATGGCCCTAGTACTAGGAAGGGGAAAAGTTTCTATTATAAATATTCTCCTGTTTCTGTTGTTGTTACAGTAGCTTTGATATAGTTTTAAAAAAGAAACTCCATTTTAAAATAAAAATGAAAACATGCTAACTTTCTCCAGCTTTGGGAATTTGGTGTCTAAAAAGGTCTGATGTCTCGTCACGCACTTTAGGTATGACGTGACTGGGAATAGCATCCTCTACCTTCTGTCCCTCAGGTGGCATACTGGGAGGGCATAGTCCCTACTGAAAGGTCTGTCTAGTCACTGATGGCAGTGTGGTCTGAGGCACACTGGGGCTCCAGTATGAAGACAATCTCTAGCTTAGCTGTGTCACATGCCTACAGATCTACCTCATCTAAATGGTGCCACTTAGTTTAGATATACAGAATTTCTAATCTACTTTTGGGAACCAAAATTGGAATGAAGTCTTTCTCAGACTGAGACTCCTTTTTCCTTTCCATCCAGGTATTTTCTCTCTTTCCTGGAAGAACAGTATTATTTTCCTGAGTAATTTAGATGGCAGGTGATCCATTCTCTAATAATTTCTTATTGCCATTTAAAATACTGTTAGGTCTTTCATCATTTCTTTAGATGAGGTATTAATTATTTTTAGCTTGAAAGATCTATTTAAACACCACCACAGAGCATTTATATTTGGTAAGAATTCTTCAGAGTAGTCATTGTTGCATTAATTTATGGATAATATGGATATCAACACTAATATTGTGCCAAAAATTCATGTTGTTCATAGGCTACTGTGAAAGTTGTCAGAATCAAAATGGAGTCACTTGTCTTTAAAAAAACCAGATGACAAATAGAGCCAGGGAAGGCCATGAAGAGAAGGTTCTCATGTATAACAAAAATGATCACAAAAGACCACAAAACCTGCAAACTTGTACAACGGCCATTGCAACCTTACACAAAAATACTTCTGTGAGGACATCTGCTCAGCAACGGCCTGTCCCATCTCAGACTGGCACCTTGTTATTGATCCCTGTGGCCAAGGATAATTAATTCAAAACAATTGAGTAATCCTCTTCATTTTTCCTTTAAAAACCTTTGTCTTCCTTTACCTCCCTGAATATGCACATAGTTTACTACAGTACACGTATTCCCATTGCAATTCCCTATTCCTGAATAAATATCATTTTCTTTAAGAGGGGCTTTCTCTGTTTGTTATTTAGGTGGACATTATCCTATGCTTCCCAACAGCACGGACCATCATTGTAGCTAATTAATTATCTGTCTAATTAGATGTTTAATGTGTGTCTTTCCTTACAATGTAAGCTTCACACAGCAAGGCATGTAAACTATTCTATCATAGTATCTATTACAAGGAAGATGTTTTTTAAATATTTATTGAATGAATTAATAAGTACTCACCCCTCAGCTTAGGACAGTGCTATCTATATGCCTGCAAATCGATTAGTCTGCCTGTAAGCTTAGCTCTCAGCTCAGCTCCTGTGCAATATTCCAGTTTGGATATTCTGCCAGTCCCTATCTGTTGCCAATTCCACATTTTAGGTCCTTGTTATAGCAGCAACTACTTTCCAGTACCAAAATCTGTATTAGTTTCCTGTGACTATTGCAATAAATTACCACAAGCTGGGTGACCTAAAACAACAGCAGCTTATTCTCTCCCAGTTCTGGAGGCTAGAAGTCTGAAAGGCAGTCTGAATCAAAGTCGGGCTTGATTCCTTGCGGCACTCTGGGAGAGAATCTATTCTTTGCTTCTCCCAGCTTCTGGTGTTCCAGGAGTTACTTGGCTTGTGGCTGCATCATGGCATTTGGCCTTTTCTGCACTTCTATCTGTATTGCCTTGGACCAAGACTTTGTAACCTCTTGCCTACCTTGCCATACTCTTTTCCACAAAACTCACCTGTCCAGCAGGGCCGGCCTCACACTACCAGGGCCTTGAAGTCTGCTGCTTGCCCAGGACTTTGGCCCTGCCCTCTTCCTCTTTGAAGTCCTACAGTAAATCTACATTCTTCTGAATTAAATCTGCTCCAGTAAAACCCTTCACTAGAGGTTCCAGGATACTTTATTTTTTCTTTAAATTTTTTATATGCCTTAATCTCCCTCCACATGAATTAATATTTGGAAAGTAATCAGAACAATGTCTGGCACCTGCTGTTATATGATCATTTGTTACACTAATAAAAATAAGTCTTAGACACAAACTGTACTTTCATAGTGTAATGCAATCACTATTGTCCTTTATTCTTCATTATTTAAAGAGATTCTGAGACATGACATTTTCTGATTTTGGTGACATGTTGCTTTTTCTTGACATTTCTAAGAAACTTGTTAAGTTTGGATATGCAATTTGATCTCTGATCTTTTGACTCTTACCACTGTCTGCCAATTCTAATATAGAATTCCGATTCTAATACTTCTATTTGACTCCGTATATTATAAATGAGGGATGGGGATGCATCAGTTATATATTAATTAGAGATCAACTTTTTACCTTATCAGGTATGCTGTCCTTGTCAAGGCTAATCAATTTTTTTAAGAAACCAGTTTCTGAAAGAAGTAACTTTGCTGTTGTCCAGTTAGGTTTCTTTTGCAGAAGAATACACACTGCATTCATGACAGTCAGCACAAGGAAGGGAGGCCGTGTGTATACTCTGTAACAGATGGTGAAAATCTAATTACTTTACAACTAAAATCAAATGTACCCTATAAGCTATATCAGAAGATAAAATACACAGATTATAACAAGTATTTTGATAAGGAAACCTATTTGTCAATGTACAGCTATTTCACTATTTGTGTATCTTTTAGAAGCTGAATATCATTAATGTATGTGTATCTTTGCTTTAGGAAGATGGAATGCATAAAACCAATATATATATATATATATATATATATATACACACACACACACAGACACACACACACACATATATGTATGTATATAGAACATCAGAGTTAGAGACTGATCCTTTTTATTACAAAGTTTTCACTGTAGAGTTATTTAAAATAGGAACACTCCTATTTCATTCCAGTGTTGATTTACTGATGACTGCTTGACAAAGACACTGTGTACGTGTATGCGTGTGGGGGGGGGTAGTGGAAGTCAGCCTTATTCTTGTGATTTAAGCAGTGCTGTAATGTCCAACTCCCCTTAAACACATCCTCTGACTTTCCTTCATCCAGACCTAAAATTCCCACCATAAAGAGAATTGATACAATAGAGTCAAGGGAAGGAGGTAGGTGAGAATTTGTCTCTCAAGTCATTAATAAGGTGTTCATTTTTGAAACATTGGAGGCTGTCTCTTAATCAACTGACATGCTCCCGGACAATTAGGTAAGAAATTGACACTTGGAAAATCTGGGATCAGAGTAAGGTAAGATACAAGTTTCAGTGAGAAGCCATGAGGAGTGGTGGTTGCCACGCAACAGTATTTGGGACTTGGAACAAGGGTGGGGGTCCACCCAGGGTAATGAGTCTCCGTATATGAAAACTGCACGGATTTCCTAAAAGAATAAAGGCAGCAAAGCGAACTTTACATGTATGATATTACCTATAGGGCTACCAAGAAAGTCTCCTGCCTTAAATTTCATAACTGGAAATTTTGATCTATGTATTCATCTGTGTGATCATTTGAATTAATCTTTATTCTCTTTAACAGTCTACTTGTAAAATGAAGATAGTTTTCAGGAGTACTGAATAACTAATTCATCAATGCCTTATTTTGAACTAATTTTTCAGATTTCTTTTCTGAGATTATCAGTTTGGCCTTGTTGAGATAATAAGAAAGAAACAGAAGAACTGGGAAAAGAGAGACAAGGTCCATAAAAGAGAAACAAGAGCTCCAACAACAAACTTTTCCTCAATTTTACCCAGGTTTGATTCTATTTAAAACAAATATGATGTGAATATAGCTAAATTACGATGCAATTATCTATGACATTTAATTTAAATTAAAGGAAAAATAGGATTAAAATGACGGTAGTTCAATATATGTGCCACTTTCCTGGAACAAATATTTGATTCAAAGTGAGACCTGTTTATACTAGAAATCTGCTTTAAATTCCTCTATTGACAGAAGTAGTCTACCTTGGATCCTTCCTCATTTACCCTAATCTGCATTTTCTACTATCTTTTCTCTTCTTCTAGTGGCTAATGTTACAAAACGGAAAAAGATTAAACTGTCATGGGGCAATTGTTTGTATTTTGATTATGGAAGCTAGGAAAGAGAATGCATGTGCCAGGTGTCTCTGCTTCATGTCCTAAGATTAGCAACAAAGATGATACTATAAAGCATCCTCATTTATGTGGCATTTTAAGTGGGCCAAATGAAATGCACATTAGCAATAATCACAAGCAGGAATCTTTAAAAACATACAAACAAACAAACAAGGTATGTGAAAGGAATTCAAGAACAAGCTGGTTTTCTTTAGCTTTTGTAGTACTAGAGCAAGGAAAAGGGCCTGTTTGGCCAGAGGAAACCTCTTAGCAGGAAAGTAACCTTTATTGAGCAGTTGCCTTATTCTAGACTCTGTTCTAAGCATTTTACATTTATTAACTCATTCAGTCCTCTCAACATCTGTTATCACTGTTGTATAAAAGGGAAGCTCAGGCACAGAGAGGTTATTATACAGCTAGAAGGTGGCAGTTCCAGGATTCCAACCTAGGAAGCCTGGTATTGCAGCCCATGTGCTTAATCGCTATGACTTACTGTTGATCAGAAATTAGGCTACAGGGGATTTGAGCTGATCTTTCTCAGAAATATCTTCCAGAGAAAAAGCTAAGAGGGGCCAGGCGCGGTGGCTCACGTCTGTAATCCTAGCACTCTGGGAGGCCAAGGTGGGCGGATTGTTTGAGCTCAGGAGTTTGAGACCAGCCTGAGCAAGAGTGAGACCCTGTCTCTACTAAAAATAGAAAGAAATTAACTGGACAACAAAAAATATATAGAAAATATTAGCCGGGTATGGTGGTGCATGCCTGCAGTCCCAGCTACTCGGGAGGCTGAGGCAGGAGGATCGCTTGAGCCCAGGAGTCTGAGGTTGCTGTGAGCTAGGCTGACGCAACGGCACTCACTCTAGCCAGTGCAACAGAGTGAGATTCTGTCTAAAAAAAAAAAAAAGCTAAGAGGATAGAATCTTTTGGAATAAAGTCATGATGTACCTGGGAGGCAGGCAGAGCTATGTTGGGGAAGGAGTGGCTCCTGTCACCTCTCTGATGTCATCTCCTGACACACCCTCTTGCTCACTAACTTTTAGCCATCTTGGTCTTTTTCAGTTCCTGAAACCCACCAAAGCACATTTCTGCCTTAAGACATCTGTGCTTTCCATTTCCCCTGCTTAGAACAGGTGTGAGCCTCCTCTAGATACCTGCCTAGTTTACTTCCAGACTTCATTCAGTGCTCTGCTCCAATGTTACCTCATCAGAAAGGTCTTCCCCAACCATTACCTGCTGTAACTTTAGTGCCTGGAATGGACCTGGCACATAGTGTACACTCAATATTATTTGCTGAATGGATAAATGAGTGCATAAGAGTAAATGCATATGAATAAGGTAAAAAAGGAAAAGGAAGTAAAAAATTCACCTTCTCTTCCTTGTCTCTGTGCATTTGATTTTTTTAACTTTAAGTGGTTAAATTCAACACTGTAATATGTTCTGTTCTTCACCATAAAAATAAATTGATTAAAAAGAATTCTGCTATTTTCTATTCTTATTCCAAAAGTTAATAATGTTTTATAAAGATTAAGATGCACTTATCTATGGCATTTAATTTAAATTAAAAGGAAAATAGGATTAAAATGACTGTAGTTCAATATATGTGCTACTTTCCAGGAAGAAATATTTGATTCAAAGTGAGACCTCTTTATACTAGAAATCTGCTTTAAATTCCTCTATTGACAGAGGTCTACTATAAATATCATGGTAGACTTGCTCCATATTTCTACATCTTTTATTGAAATACTACTTTCTATAAATAATGGAAAACTCAACACGTTTCAAGATATAATAGGAAGATTCCCATTGTTTGTTGAGTTGGAGAGCTTAAGCTAAAAGTTCTCTCACCCAAACATTCAAATTAGAACCAACAGGACCATATCTTTGTACCTCAAAGTATTTCATTCCTTCCTTTTTTTATTATTAGAAACAATATATTGTGAAAAGTTATATATTTCAATTACATGTAAAAATGATCTCCACCTGATATAGACATTTGGTAATAGAAAACATTAGGAGACCATTAACAAAAAAATGTCAAATAAAAATCATTTTAAAACTTGAAAAGATAATGCCATATTCAAAGAGCATTCTTAAAGTAAATTTAAAAACACAGATTGCATTAATTGTCCTATCCTGATTTTTGTTTTATGATAAATATTCCAGAAATAGAAAAATGTCACGTATTAATATTGGTCAAATTCTCAAGAGCGCACAGAAAAACATCTTGAAGTTAGGCATTGGATACATGTTGATTTGTATAAACTCATTTCCTTTTTCTTTTTTTTTTCTTTCTGTCTCTTTCTCTCTCTCTCTTTCTCTCCCTCCCTTCCTTCCTTCCTTCCTTCCTTCCATTCTTCTTTCTCTTTTTTATATTTCAGAGTATTACGGGGGTACAAATGTTTTGGTTACATGAATTGCTTCCTGTATTTTCTTAGGTATTTCTCTTTAATCACCACCCTCATGGAATTTGGGAAAAGGCGCAGCAAGGGGACGCACTTCCCATAGTGACACCTTGTGGTAATGGCCAACATTGCAGCCTCAGGTAGGTGTTCGCGGCGTTCCTACAGATCCCAAATGCTCTATAGCTAATCTGGCATGAGCAGCATTGGTGTAAACATTTTTGAAACTACAGGCCAGATAATAACTATATTTTATCAATTCTAAGATGTACATTTTTAAATCTCAAGAGATTGGGATTCAGTTTATAACAAATGGCACATCACAGTTTAACCGGCAGCATTTTTTTTTTAAGGGTATAAAAAATACTGGTGTTCCTTACACTTGATGGCATCATAAAATTGATAAGATATAGTATCTACCACATATAGTGAAAAATTTAAAGTAATCAAGACAGTAAAAATTACTTAAACTAAAAACAGAAGTATAGGCTTACTAACTTTTACCATATATTTATGTTTTAGTCTGAGCTTTTCCAACTCAAAAGAAAATCAGGCAAGTTACTTACCTTAATTCAGCAACATCAGCTTTATCCAGGGCATTGAGAGCCACAACTGCCTTGTCTAAGGCTGGCAGCACTCCTTTTAGTTCATTGGCAGTTTTCTGCAATAAAAATATAAGCCCTCAAATATACATGAATGAATATAGTTGCATATTTAAATTTTTATATGTTGACCTTGGAAAATATACCTTGACATTTTTATAATACCCGTAAGTTATGTATCTTTCATGACTTAGATATGTGCACACATGCTTATACTGTTGGAAACGTGTTTTATAGTCCTAAATGTAGCGTATTTATTCAGTACCTGATGAGAAGGTATCTGTGGGAACGAAAGACACTGAGTAGCTTCTGCCTTTTCTCTTAGACTCGGTGTCTTAGTATTAACAAATGCCGTTGTGAGGAATGGTCCAGTTAAAGGTAGAATTATTGTGAAGCTAATGAAGCTTAAGCTTCAGCCTCTCACTTGCATAGACCCCCTTCCAAGGTTCTGGAAGGAGTTCTGCCAATATTTTGGCAGGATATATAAAAAATTTTATTTTATATATATAAAGAGACTGGTCTCACTGTGCTGCCCAGGCTGGAGTGCAGGAGTGTAGTGGCTATTCATAGGATCCATCAAAGCACACTATAGTCTCAAATTCCTGGGCTCTAGTGATCCTTCTGCCTCAGTCTCCCATGTAGGTGGCAGCACAGGTACATGCCACGGTGCCATGCTCATATGTTTTTGTTAAACTTGCAAAAGTAAGACACTTTAACTGCAATCAGTTGAGACTCTCTTTATACTTTGCCTCACTCTTTGTCAGGTTTTCTATCAAGTCAGGTGGGACTGCAATGGTGGTGGATATTTTTAGGATCCAGCTAAGGAGTTGAGTTGGGAATTATATTTATATTGCTCACAGTCACTTCTTTGCATAATGAAGTTATTGTAAGCCATCTAAAATAGGAATCACTTCCAGAAATACTTGTGCATCCCCTGTTCCAACTTTCCTGGTAGTGTGACATTAAGGCAGATGTCATATTGTAACATAAACTTGTCCTATAGTGCCTGGCACAAGAAGGATGTGGACAGTGGAAGAGAAACAAGGTTTGCAATGTACGGGTCCAGAAGCTGGTCTGTGGAAAATCTTTCCATTTATCAGATGTATAAAACTGCAAATGGAGGGTTAGATTTTCTTTGACATCTACTCAAATTGGAAGCTCAATCCTTCATGAGCATACTCAATAAGCAGTATATACTATTCTAAATCTATCATACGTTTTTCTTCTTTTTTAGTGGGAGTTGCATAAAATCAAATTCATCAGAATTCCTAGGTTTAATGTTTTTTTTTTTGGTTTTGTTTTAGAGCCCAGGTCTTACTTCATCTCCCAGACTGGAATCTGTGCAGTGGTGCGATCATAGCTCACTGAAGGCTTAAACTCCTGGTCTCAAATGATCTGCTTGCCTTAGCTCCTTAAATAGCTGGAATTATAGGTGTTAGCCGCCCAGGAAATGCCCAGCAAAATGCCCATCAAAATTCCTGGATTTTTAAGTAATAATTACTGCATTTGGAAAGATGTTTTGGAATGTTTCACTGAAATAAATGAGAAATTTCAGATTCCTTACATAGAAATATGTGAAATGTGCCTTATTTTATAATTTTAAATTTAATTTACAAATATATAATTAAGATAAAAGTTTGTAGAATATGAAATAAAAGTGATTGATAAAATCAGCGGAGATTATTCTAATATAGGGGAGAAAATTGCAGTGAAAAATTTCAGATCATATCAAAAGTGGTAATTTATTAAGAGGAAAAAATAAATTTAGAATATAAGTAATGAAGTGGCTCTTAGTTTGTTTAGTAATCCAATTAATGAAGAAGAATAAATCATATGATCACATTGGAAAAATTTAAAATTTTGCTGAGTTTGTAAGAAGTATTGACATTAATGGGAATAACATAATATCAGAGAATATTTGAATAATGAGGACACTGATGGAAAACTGGTTAATGAATGTCATCATTCAAACAGTATGTGAAATTAACCACTGCACAAGAAATCTTGAAATGCCATTGCTGCTCATGCCAAGTTTGATAGTTATCCTAAAAATGTTCATGACATTGCCAATAATAAGTTATAAATTTTAAAGAAACTTTTAAACTATCAAAAACAAAAAACACATTTTGACCAACTATGCTAAAGATTTTTTAGGAAATATTATAAAATCATTCTCATATGAAGAAGTGATCACAGAATATGCAGTGGAAAAATGTAGGAAAAATGTATTATAGGAGAGTGTAAGGTAGTTAATTACTAAACAATATTATTTTTCTAAATTTTGTGATATTCATAATTGCCAGTTTCTTAAATTTTGTATTTCATTGTGATTTCTTTACTTATTCTAAATATTCACTTTCATATCTAATCATAGACTAGTAATTTTGTATTATTTTAAAAAATATGGTCTCAAAATCGTGTAAGCCTCAGGCCCTAATGAACCTGGTTTTGTCTCTGAAGCCAGGGGGAAAAAAAGATTACCCTTTGTGGTATGGCAATCCCTCTTATCAATTTCTCCACATCCATTTGCATTTGGCCTGACATATTAAAAATAGAAATTGAGCTGTACTCACATTTAATATGTTGATCAACAGTGGCACCTTCAGGTGGTTGACACAGCAGAGGTTATGGGTAACTCAGAGTGAGACTCAGGTGGCATCTTAATGGAAGTGGGGAAGGTCCCCATCTGGGAAGGGCCAGCAGAGGTGCCTTTCCTGTTTTCTTTACACTCAGGACATTAGGAGGCCTTACAGTTTATTTGTGTCCAAGTAAGTGGACGTGCCTAATCTAATATCTAACTTGAAATAAGTTAGCTATTCAAACATGGGAAGGTAGCTTAAAAAGGTTTCTGAAAGAAACACTGGCTTGAAAGCAGTGCTAATAATGGAAGCACAAGTGAGTAAGAAAAAGGCAGGCTGACACTTCATTTATTCTTGATATAAACTTTTCTTCAACCATGTTATAAAGTAAAATATAATGCTGAGCTAATCAAATCTATCAAGAAGCCAGCCAAAAAAATTTGAAACCACCAAGACTATTTGAAATATGTATTCACATTCACTATTATCCATAATAAACCTTGTCCTAGGTATTTATTGGGCTTTGGGATATTAGCCAATGATAGCAGCTCATATATTTAATTTATAAATAAATAATTACACAACACTGGAGTATAGGAGCATATATATATTATTTTTTTTAAAATGATGAAGTTGCTTTATTGAAAACGTTTGTACATGAAGACATAAAACTCCATTCTCCTCCTCCTCTGAGCTGGAGTGGCCACTAATGAGACCAGAGTTGAGCATTTGGTAATTTGCTAAACCACACTGGCTCCGGCTGGGATTCCGACTAGAGAGTATGGAGGGTACTAGTTTAAAAGGAAAGAATTATTCAGTCAACAGAAGTGACAGACACCAAATAGCTCATCCCTAGAGCTGCCTCATTTCTTGCAGATGTTCCTCTTGGAGCTAAATGTATTTCTGATACAGCCTCAATGAGTTTCTGTTCATTGTAACCAGAAAGCCTGCTAGGATTTTAGATTTCTCAAGGACAGGGATCATGTATTTTTATACTTCTTACTTTCACTTAATAATGTCTTGTGTGTAGTAGGGACTCAATAAATATTTGTTGGGATAAAAATGAAAAGTATCACTACTTCTCTTAAACACATAACAGGTTAGAGAATAATTTTGCAAATCTCCAAATGATTTTTATTGACTGTGTTTTAATTTTACCTGAGCATAATCTTCTACAATTCTCACTTCTTCTGTCATGATTTCTTCATCCTGTTTAACAAGCATCTGAACTTTCTCAACTACTTGTGAATCTTTCTGTAGTTTTTCCATTAGGGTTTCTATTTCCTAATAAACCAAACAATTCTTAGAATGAATTGTAAGAGACATGATCTCCTTTTTTAAAAGAGAAATTCAAGTAGCTTATTTCATTAGTATAAAATTTATCAAAATCAACCTGAAATATATTTAATAGACTCATTAGATGACTACAATATGTACCATTTCATACAAAATACATAATGATGATGAATGAGATTTTTAGAATATGCAAAAGACTGCAGGGTACCATAGATTTAACTGTCTAACTAGGGAATCTTTCTATATAAGCTTCTACAGTTAGCTATATACCTATTATCACATTTAATTATTAAAATGTAATAATGTTACTATTTTGCTGTTACTGTTTTTCTCATTTTATAGATAAGAAAATTGAGACTAAAAGAGGTGAAGTAATTTCTTCAAGGTTGTACAGCTTCATGGTAACAAAGCTGGAATTCTAGCTTACCTTTGTCAGGTATCAGAGCCTTTGCTTGATAGTCTATATTAGATAGTCTATACAGACTACATTAGACAGTCTATATTAGACTATAAAATCTTTAAAAGAGATTTCAAATAAAATATACCTTTGTTTTTTGTTCTATTTGAGGCCCAAGAATCAAAAGCTCCTCATGCATATCTGTAACTAGTGTGGTTGCTTCCAGGATCTTGGATAGACCCATATAGAAACGATTCCTGAAGGAAAAAAATGTATTAAGAAGATTTAAGATATAACAAAATACTAGCAAACATAACTTGATAATATATAACAAGAATTGTACTGAATTATGGCCAAATGGGGTTTATTCCAAGAATGCAAGACTGGTTCAGTATTTGAAAGTCAATCAATGTCATTCACCGTTATCAACAGGCTGAAGAAGAAAACTCACTTCTGTATCAATCTCAATTGATATAGAAAAAGCATTTGATAACATTCATGACAAAACTCTTTTGAAACTAGGAATAGAGGGAAATTTCCTCAACTTGATGAAGAACAGTGGCCATTAAAAATGAAATGGACTCTCAAAGGAAAAACTTAAAAAGATAACTGGGCATCTGAGGCTCAGCCCCCATTGGAGCACACACTTAAAGACAGGCAATTTGGGCTTTAAATGTAATAATTCCCCAGAGGGTGCCTCCCATTTAAACAGAATATTTAATTATAAATTTGGGGGTGGGGAGGGGAGGGGGGAGGAGGGAGGAGGGGACGGGTATATGCAAACACAAAGAGTGCAATGCGCACCATCCGAGAGATGGACACGCTTGAAACTCGGACTCGGGGGTGAGGGGGGGCAAGGGCAACATATGTAACCTAAACATCTGTACTCCCATAACGTGCTGAAATAAAAAAAAAAAAAAAGAAAAAAATTTTTGGGGTGGAGAAGAGGTCCAGATTGGCTGTAAGAGACCCAAATCACACAATTAACCATTCCTACTTTCTCTTCCCATGTCTGCTCCCGGGAAACTGGTCCACTGAAATCTGTGAATAGGAAAGAAGAGTTGGGCAGTGGGGGACTATAACCTGGTGTTTATTTTTTTTTTGCTACCTAGTTATACTTGCTGGATATGGGAAATTACGGATATTGATGATAATGATTTTTAGGTGACAACACTTAAGAGTGTCCTGGTGTGGGCCGCATGTCAGTGGGTGGAAGATGGTCTAGGATAGTACAAGGCATGTGAGGAAGAAACTACCGAGCCACCTAAGGATGTGTCTGGGTATATGGCGTAGGTAAGACATGAGGAAGACCGAAGAAAGGGTGATTCTGATTGTGACAGGGACTGGTCATACCGATTACATGGCTGTGAATGGAGAGCAATAACCCTGGGGGAGGGAGAGGACACTTTAGCTCCCAGAAGGTTAGGAGTAAAAAGGAGGGTCCATTAATCTGTCTCGACTCTTGTCTGTAGAGCATCCGGCCAATTTACCTAGACTGCTGACATCATCCTCAATTTAACGGCTGACTAACAAAAATCTTAGCCTAAGGACTCTTAGAAACCTCCCAGGAGCTGCTGACCCAGGAGTGAATAGCCTGCCTCTACTTGAAACGACAGAACAAGATTAACTTTTGGAACACAGATATGATTCCCTTTAGCTGCATTATATTCACAGACTATCTTAACTGCACCAGATCTAACTGATGTTGAATCTGTCATGTTCCGCCTGACCTTGTTAACAACTTAATAAAATTAGACTCTGACTCCACATTAGCAAAATGTTGCTATTGAGGTTGCTACTACTTCTTATGTAAACCTCAGGCCTGTACTTGCCTGCCACACACAAAATAGTTTAAACTCTCCAGCATGAGTGGTAGTGAAAAATTACATTGCCCCGGTTTTCCTGCTGGCCAGTTGAGGCAGAGTATGTGCTATTGCCAAGACCTCTTGTTGTGCCTGGATTAATAACACTCTTAAATGGGTTGGCTCCAGAAAGGGAGCCTCTCTGGGGGTCTATCCTCCAAGTGGGAGTCACGGTCATGGTCAATCTCATCCAACGTTCCCTAAGACAAAGGGAATGGATTTTGTCCGCCCCCCTCCATCAGTACAGTTAATTAGGGTATCTAATGGAGTGGCCTGATTTCTAAAAAGAATTCTGAGTTGGCTACGTGACAGGTTTGAGGGATGCACTTGCAGAGAAATGGTTCCACAGTGGTGCCTTGGCAGCCTTTCACGTGTCCCACGTAGGTCAGATAGGCAAGCCTTAACTGCGACTAATCTAAGTGTTGGCAGAGCACCCTTGATCCTCCCAGAACAGAAGAACTTGTGAGCAGATGTCACAAGGTCATTTCCCACATTTCCCCATCTTCCTGGGAGGTTGTAATGAGATAGTTTCTCAACGTTTACTGAGTTCTGATTAGGTATGAGGCTTTCTGCCTCAGATTTTCTCCCCCACCTCCTCAGGTACAGCTGCTGGCTATTGAACTGCTTTGCTGCAGCACGGCATGGCTTCCTCAGCAATAGAGCGTTTCACTATCTGTGTTGCAATCATCTGTCAAGGCACATGGATAGTGGCACCATTAGCTACTCTTGCTTTCATTTCTAGGTAAGTAATAAGCTGTCTGAATCGAAGAAAGGCTCACTGTTTATGTACTGGCTGAATCTGTCAGCCTTGCCTTTGATAGGGGCAGCCTTTGAATGCACACAGGGGAAATACCAACTTTATCTCTTTTAGGATCTTTTGCAGCTTCTGTCTTTTTCCTCCACCAAAAAGGCAGATTTAGGCTCAACATGTTGCATTTGTGTCTCTTTTTACAAATAAAAGCACCGATATAAAATATATGTTTCTGATTTGGCCTCCAAGTCTTACCTCTTCGCTTGCATCTCCTTCTCTCGTGACCTCAAAAGGTGTGCAAATGTTTCCACGAATTGCAAGTAGCTACTGGGAGTGACATAGTAACGCCGTCTAGTTTCTTGAAAGTATTTTGGGCTCAAGTCTTTTATGCTTTTGTGGATTTGGACACATGTTGGGGCAAGTTTTTCTTTTAAGTTCTGAAGGATAATAATTATTAAGAATTAAGAGAAAGCAATCCAAACATACATAAAAGAGAAAGTTGAACACTGTGAATAAATTGAAATATTTTATCATTTCTGAGATGTGGAGATGTAGAGAAAGGTCCTGCATGAATAGGACCAAGAAAATACCAGTCTTAATGGCTGGGATGGTGGTGGGGTGAAGAGGCACCGATACAGCTAACGATCAGTGGCATGCCAGACTCATTCTCCTGGGCTTTACCTCATTTCTGCTATAGCTGTCCAAGGATTTAGGGCACAAGCAGCAATGGCCAAGGGTTATGTGCCTTCCTTATCCTTTATCTTAAAATGGTTATTAATAGCCAGATACTCAAGAAAGTTTCTTTGAGTATGTAAGGGTCCAGAGGATATATAGGAGGGTAAAATCAGAGTAGAAAGAGTATTGTCTTTGCCTAGCTTGAGAGAGAATTCTGGTTTAGACATAACCTAGTTCTGGCTACCCATCTCCAGTCCCCCAAGCCTAGCCAATCAGTGGGCACTTTTAACAAAGCTGCATTTTCTTTTTGGTTTTACGCTGTCTCTACCTCTCTTGGCCTTTGCTTTCCTTGAACACTTGGACAAGAAAGGATGCAAGCACCTTTCTAGGTCCCACATTGAGTTTCGGGCTTCTGCACATTTACATCTCGGCTGGTAAACAATTCTTACCCCTTTTCTGTCAGCTGAGGCCTATGGGCTCTCCAGTGCAGTCACTCTAGAATAGATCCTCACTGACCTGTGACTTGAATTCTGAGCTAATTTTGGGGTTGTGGCTTGTGCCCTCATTTCTCTGTAGTGTTGCTGTGGTAGCCAAGCCAGAGCAACTTACAAAGAATACACAGAAGGTTGCAGCGGCCTCACCACAGAATTCGGTTTGTAAAATGGAGGTTGTTTTCCTTCATGGAAATCTGCTGTTCACTGTGGGAGCAGAATAGTGAAGAGGCCCAGGCAGTGCAGAATCTGGACATCTTTGAAATCGGGCGAATTAGGGAGCAAAACAGATGGGGAATTGACAAGGAGTCAAGACAGACACTTGACATACTTTATAATTTGGCTCAGAGCTGCCTGTCTTTACCCATTTAGTGTTCATTATTGTTCTGAGGCATAGTACTGTCAGATGCTGTTAATAAACTGAAACCTGCATTTGCATTAGATATTTACCTTTCTGTTCTCGAAATTCACCTTTTCTCTTAAGAATGAGTTGGCTACGATAAGGAGAGCTTCTTCTGGCCACCTCTTGTACCAGTCGATTGTGCAGGAGCTAATCATGGAAGGATAGACTCTGCAAATGTGGCGGAAGTTAGGTCCTTCAGGACTCATGATCATAAAAATATGAAGATTTTTACATACTCTCTGAAAGTACAAGTTATTAAAATATAATCCACTGCTATGAAAAATATTATATTAAAAATTTCATTGAAAACTTATTTCAACTCTTCCCTTAATGGGTAGACTATAGACTGATCAATTGTACATTGATTGCCTGCCATAAACAGAGCCCTTCCAAGGAAACCTACAGTCCCACAGAGCCCTTCTGAGGAGAGTAGCCAGGGCTGCTCCACGTGACGCCGCCCTTTGGCTTCAGCTCGATGGACCAGGTAGGGGAGGCACTGGACCCAGAACGCCCCTTACATAAATCAGCTCTTACGAGGGGGTCTGGTGCTACAGTTCTGTTCAGTAGGGGATCAGACTATTTAACTCTTTTCTCTGGGGAAATGTGCATTTAAGACCACAGGAACTCAAAGTGAGAAAATGGTCAGATGAATTAGAGCTGAAAGAAACAGACTGGCATTGTAGGTAGCACCAGAGGAGGTGGTAATAAACTCCTGCAGTTAAGTAATACTAGATACTACACAATTTTACAGGCCCTAGGCTAAGTGCTAGTTTCTCTGAAATTTGCCTGCATCCCTTTTCCTCGTAGGACCTGGCTGCGCTGCTGCTGTTCCCGGGTTCTCGGCAGGACTGGTCTTGGGGCACAGATTCCTTCCTCTTTATCTCCATATGTCATGTTATAACCAATCCACACCACTGGAAGCACCTCAGCGAGTCAGTGTTCCTTTTAACTCAGAGTCCAACTGTATAAAGTGATAATATCTTTAAGTATGAGGCAACCTATTTTGCCAAATAAGTATGGTAAAGCTAAAAGAAAACTAAAGGGTAAGATATTTTTTC
>CAUYSK010125495.1:0-41903 GCA_963575035.1 Avahi laniger
ACTCCTGGACTCAAGCGATCCTCCTGCCTCAGGCTCCTGAGTAGCTGGGACTACAGGCATGTGCCACCATGCCTGGCTAATTTTTTCTATATATTTTTAGTTGTCCAGATAATTTCTTTCTATTTTTTTTAGTAGAGACGGAGGTCTCATTCTTGCTCAGGCTGGTCTCGAACTCCTGAGCTCAAACAATCCACCCGCCTCGGCCTCCCAGAATGCTAGGATTGCAGGCGTGAGCCACCAGGCCCGGCCTGACTTCTGTATTACTTTCTACCAAAGTCTTGGCTTGCCCTAAAGGTCACACGAATAAAAAAATCTACATAATATCATGTTCTTTTCCTCACTTCTCTCTCAAACTGGAAAAAAAAGAAAGTACAGAAGGTACTAATGTAACTCGTAGCTGATATATTAATAACAACCCTTCAGAGAATCAGCACAATTTAAAATGTTTCAATCATTCTTTTCACTGAACCTCTGACTTACAGGTTGAGGTTGTGCTCAAAATAACAGAAACAGCCTAAAGATTAATGTAGTAAAAACTTGTTGAAAGAAGAGAGAAGAAGGAAGAGCAAGAGGAAGAGGAAGAAGAGAAAAAGGAGAAACAGGAAAAGAAGAACAAAGAGACAAGGAAGAAAACAAGAACTATTACTACTACTGCTATATGGTCAGTGACTTCTTTACTATCTTTCGGTAATTTTTTCCTTTGGGGCTAGATTAATGCATAATCCTTGCTGGACTGACTCATTTAGGTTATATCTGTTTTTAACTCTGGTATCCCCTAGAGTCCACCTGCATGTCCATACCGACCATTATCTAGACATGCTGGAAATCTCCCGATGAATGTTTCAGAGGCATCTCAAACTTGATATGCTCAACACTGATGCTGATCCTGCTGCAGAACCTGTTTGACACATCTTACCCGTTGCACTACATGGCATGAACATCCCATCCAGCTGTTCAAATGGGAAACTCAGGAGCCATGCCTGAGTGCTGGTCTGCCCTCCCCTGTCTCCGCTCCAGCCCACCCAGCATCAAGTCCTGTCAGCTTTGCCTTCAATGTAATTCCTGTTACTCTGCTTCTCTCCACGACCTCCACTGACAACGCCCTCATCTAAACTGCCATCTGCTCACTTAGCCTATGGCAACAGCCCCCTTTCTACTCTTGCTACCGTCCAGACATCAGCAAGAGTAACCTTCAGAAATATAAAGCAGATCAATTTCTTCCACACCTTAAATGGATCAATGGCTTCCCATTGCAGTTAGAAGAAAATCCCAAATCTTCAATAAGACCCTACACAACCAGGCCTTCCCTGCCCCTCCAGCTGTCTACCACTCCCTCTCACTCACCCTGCTCCACTCGTCTGTCATCCCAGCTCCGTAAACATACCAAGAGCTTTCCTAGTGCAAGGCCTTCTCTCATGTCGTTCCTCGTATGTGGAGCACACCGCACTCCTTGGCTGCCTTCCTCCAGCTCATGTTTTGTGTCTCAGCTGAAATGTCACGTCTTCAGAGAAGCCTTCCCAAAATTCAACCAGAATCCTGTGTTGGCCACTGCAGATGGACTCACTCAATCTCCGTTCCACCCTCCTTCTGTTTGAAAAGAATAGAATGCTACCAACAGCGTTGCCAGCTCCTTTGTAGCCAAGATGTTGGATGCTAATTTGTTCCAGCGGACAGTTTCTGCTGGCAAGCGCCATCGTGCAAACATGAAGTTTCTCCATACCGTTCCAGTTTCAGACTCCTGGGAATGAAACAGTAGATGCAGAGGCACTGGCAGCCATGGTGGCTTACCGATCCGGCGTACTCAGTTATGGACCACAGCCTGAGTGTCCGTTTTGTAGTTACCGGGTATTCAGAGGCAGTGTCAAGGGAAATCTAAGTAGGTCACAGTGGGTTCTTGATTTTGGTGAACTTCCATGTAGTAGCTCCCCTGGAGGGCCCGTGCTGCAGTGTTCTGAGAGATACTCCTGAAGACCCAGGAATAAACTCCTTCTTCGGTCCTCCCAGTGAGTTTTACAAACACCCAATTCCTGCTGTTAATCTACATCCTGCTTAAAGTCCCTAGAGTTATTTCTCTTTCCTGCACTGAAGCCTCACTGATATGGTCTGCCTGTTAAACTCTTTCAGAATTCTTATCGCAATGCATCATTATATATTTATTTGTGAGGTAGTTTGCTTCTGTCTGGGTCACTGCTGTGTCCCCAGCACCTAGGTTAGAGCCTGACATACAAAAAGGAGATTAATCAATATTTGCCAAACCAATGAGAGAATTTAGCACTTTCAACTGTGTGGGTAATTCACTCCTCCACTGAACACAGAGATAATTAGATTCGCACCTCAGTTACCTCTCCCATCTTTAAACAATAACAAAATCACCAAGTGTCTAAAAGGAATGCAAATATATTTCTGTTTTACCGAGTGCAAGATATTTAGAGCTGCTGCCTACAGTCCCAGTAGGAGAGGTGGTCTTGGAGAGCTGAGAAAGCACCCCATGAATTAATTCTGTTCTCATCAAATCTGATCTGATCTAATGCCTGCTCAGTCAGGAGACGTCGTTAGGCTAACCAGAGAAGGACAATGAGTATAGTAACCTGGGTAAAACTCTGGTTATGTTACAGTTAAATAAAAAGGTTTTTCTAGGCAAATTCATTCTGAGTGTAAGATTTGCAAGTTCTCAGATCAGAAGAAAACTTTGGTGTGGACTCAGAAATCTCCAACCTCAAGTGTGAAATTTGAAGGAAAGAAAAAATTAATCAGCTACTAGAGTTCAATTTTTTTTGAGTCTGAATGCTGCAAGGGGTCTTAAAAGCAGGTAAGTATTAGAGTAGGCCCAACCAAAGCAATGTTTCCATAGCATCAATAGTTCAAGCAGGCAATGCAGCAAGGTGGCTAAGGAATGGGCTTTGAATTACACAGACCTGGATGCAAATATAGTCTCTGCCATTAGCGAGCTAAAATATACCGAGCAAGTCATCTAACCTCTCTGAGCTTTAGCTTCCTCATTTGTAAAATAAAAATCCTGATCACACCTATGACTGGTCAGAGTTTGTTTCTAGGATTTAAATACTTAGCATGGAATTTAGAACCTATCCTATGTGTGCTTGACAAATGGCAACTACTATTTTTACTGTTCAATGAATATATTCTTTTCCTGTCCCTCCATTATAGAATGGTGACATTTAGGCTGAAGCGAGGGGACTGCTTGATGCCAGGAGTTTGAGACCAGCCTGGGCAACATAGAGAAACTTCATCTCTAAAAAAAAAAAAAAGGAAAATTAGCCAAGTTTGGTGGTACACACCAGTAGTCCTAGCTACTCAGGAGGCTGAAGCAGGAGGACCACTTGAACTTTGGATTTCGAGGCTAAGTAAGTTTGATAATGCCACTACACTCTAGCCTGGGCAACGGAGAAGACCCTGTCACCAAAAAAAAAAAAAAAAATAGAATGGTGACATCTGTGCCATCCGTTCTGAACCTGGAAAAGAAGTCACTGGTCCTATTGTTATGTTAATTCCAATTGCTTCTATTGAGGTAAAAAAAAAAAAAGGCCAAAAATGTAAGGCATTTCCATCTTCAAGAAAGAAGATGAAAGCACAACAGTATTTTCTACTTTGCAAAATGCTTGTTGCTACCCACATCCTTTTGAAGTTAAGCACACTCCTCCGTATTCCTTCTATCTTGCTCTGCTAAAACTGTCCCCTTCCTTGGAGTGACTACCCAGCATACTTCAGCCACCTGACACAGTGATTGTTCTGGAGATCAGCATGCATCCCAAATACTGCCAATATGAGGCCTTTTCTGAAATTGCTATGGGTGTGGACAAAAGGTTTTACTTTCTTAGGTATTACATACTGTAGAGGCAATGTAAGCTTAGAGTGGCCTTACAGCATCATCTTTTCTGTCTGAAAATAAGCTAATACATAGAGAGAAACATAGATATGGAGGTGCGTGTGTGTGTGTGTGTGTGTGTGTGTGTGTGTGAGAGAGAGAGAGAGAGAGAGAGAGACAGAGAAAGAGACAGAGAGGAGAGAACAAATCAATGACATTGTACGAGTTCCCTGTATTAGCCATCCGAATAGAATTCTGTCATCTTTGGACATTCCATTATATGAGTCAATGAACTGATTTTTGATTTGTTTTGGTCTAGGCTATACTGAATTAAGTAAGTGTACATCACTTCCATCCAAAACAAGTGGGATTCACACAAATACTATCTTAGTTTGAGCTTCCTCCAGAAACAGAATCTGAGACAAGAATTCAAGTACAGGTGGTAATAGTTTATTTGAAGGGTAAACCCTGGAAATACCAATTAGAGAGTGGAGAAGTAAATCAGGAAATGGAAGAAAGCCAATAAATGATTCAGGAAGCAAAAAAATGATGTATAATTGAGCTAGCTATCACTGTGGGAACCTGGAGCTTAATAGCTCTAGGGAAACTCTGGAATCCAGTGCAGTCTGTAAGCCTCAGAGTGATCCCATATAAGTGATCCCATAAGTGATCCCATATAAGAGCAGCCAGAGTATTTATATATCAATTTCCTTCGGTCATTGATTGTAGACTGATCTGTGTGTGTTAATTCTCTGGTATTTCAGTTTCTTTTATGGGCATATAACAGGAGCTGGTTGCCAGAATAAGCCCCTTGGGCAAAGAGATGCAAATACCGGTAGTTGGACCTGGGGCATTGCAGTGGTCAGGTTCCAGGAGATACAGGGGTACCAACAGCTTCTGCTACAACACAGTGTTCAGAAAAGATCCAGAAAAAGACCAGTAATAATAGTAGCTTATGTTTATTGAGGGTTAGATGGGGTTTTACCATATCTCACTTAATCCCCCAATAGATTCCTACTAGTTTACTAACAGAAATTACTATCCCTGTTTTACAAAGGAGAAAACTGGACTCTGAGAGGTTGAGTAAGCTGCAAAAACACACACAGCTATTAGGCAACAGATCCTCAAGCCTGAGTTTTCTAATTCCAAGTCTACAACTGTGTAGGATTAGGTTAAATTTGGTTTCAGAGCAGCCCTGGAATAATCAGCCTTTAACAAACCTTTTCCCTCTCACTTTCCTTCATAATCTCCATATCTCAGAAAAATGCACCACAAATGCAAACATGTAAGATGTCTGAGAATATGACATTTTTTTTCTGTTTTCTCTCTTTTAAAAATTCTCTGTTGTCAATATATTAACCTTACATTAAAAATACATTTATGTTTATTAAAAAAAAAAAGACTAGTCTGAAAAGGCAAAAGCTAAAAAGTCTGCATAATTGAAATCTATAAAAATCTTCATCTGTATAGAGTGAAGTTGAAACAGCCTTTCTGAGAAGCAACCCATGTCGGAAATGCCGGAGTCTTTCTTTCTATTGTGCGAGTTTGTAGGGCAAAGTTAAAGAGAACACTTCTTCAATATTTCACACCTTTGCCACATTTCAAGATAAAAAATTTTCACAAGAAGAAGATTTATTGTCTTTAACAAGGTCAAAGAGTGTCACCCAGGACTTTGGTTTCAAAGAATGAGTTTACAAATCAAATATCTACATGGATAAAATGATAGATATCACCTTTAAGAGGTTTCTAGACATTGGGACAAGCATCTGACAAAGCTCATGGAATCCTAATTCCTGGAAAATATCAGCATTACTTTAGAATCAAACTTCTCTTGAAAAAAATTAAACGTGACCTCCAACAAAAAGCAGAAAAAGTTTCTGAGGTATGCAGTAAGCCTAAAAACAATGATTATAATAATAAATATCCACCATTTGTACAACAATATTTTTTGTGAATATCTCATACAGCTGCATAACAAAGATAAGAGAACTGGAACTAAAATTGACTGAGATAAATACCAAGTATTTCTCATATACACTTAATGCATACCTTCAACAAATGTAAATTAAGCTCCTGCCATACACCGAGCAGTATGCTCAGTGCTGGGAAGTTAGCAGGGAACTCAACAAGCATAATCTGTGCCTTCCTCCATGCCTAGTGGAGCAAACAGACAAGGGGAAATAAATACGTGATTGCAAATTGTGGCCACTGCTATTAGGGGTACCATGAAAGCTTGTAACCAGAAAACTAATTTTGTTTCAGGTGCTGAGACTTGAAAGATTGATAGGAGTTGTCAAGCCAAGAGTGGGCACAGTTGACTCAGAGCTTTGGCTTCCTCTAGGGCTGCAGTACCCATCCCCTGGGCCGTGGACTGATACTGGTCCATGGCCTGTTAGGAACGGGGCCGCACAGCAGGAGGTGAGCTGTAGGCTAGGCAAGGAAGCAAAGCTTCATCTGTATTTACAGCTGCTCCCCATCGCTCACATCCCTGCATACGCTCCGCTCCTATCAGATCAGTTGGGGCATCAGATTCTCATAGGACTGAGAACTCTACTGTAAACTGCACATGTGAGGGATCTAGGTTGCACGCTCCTTATAAGAATCTAATGCCTGATGATCTGAGGTGGAGCTGAGGCGGTGATACTAGTGCTGGAAAGTGGCTGCAAATACAGATTATCATTAACAGAGAGGTTTGACTGCACAATAAATGTAATGCACTTGAGTCATCCCGAAACTATCCCCCCAACCCCATCCGTGGAAAGATTGTCTTCCATAAAACAGGTCCCTGGTGCCAAAAAGGTTGGGAACCACTGCTCTAGGGGGCACAGATGACTCAGAGCTTTCCTGATAGAAAATATCTATCTGGGCCTACACTGGAGAGATTCCTGTTGATTTATGTATGCTGAGGCAGGAGAGATAAGGCAGCTTTGGCTAAATACTGTAAGGTTGGTCCCTGCAGTCAGTGCAGGGTTCTGAAGAAAGCCCTCAGTTAGGGGTCTAATGAATCTGAATTTAAAACCTGGCTCTGCTGTTCACTAGTGTGTGGCCTTGGGCAGATGCATAGCCTCTCAATGCCCCAGTTTCTAGTATGTCAATTTGGGAGATTAATAATCTTGCATATTAGGTTCTCTGGAAGCAGACCCTGAAACCAAGCAAGATACTGATTAGGGATTGAGCTACGATGGGAAGGGAGGGGAGTGGGATTAGACAGAAAGAGAAATCAAACTGCAGTTGAGAGCTAACAGTGCCTCGGCCAACCCTGGAGGGACTCTGGAGCAAACAAAATCCAGCAAAGCTGTTCCATGTTGAGCCAAAATGACCTGGCTTTTATATTCCTACTTTGCTCAAATACTGGATATGGATTTTCTCTGAAAAGGGCATGATGGTAGGTGAGGTGGCTCTCTGCAGCGGACACCGACTCTGAAGGAGCTGACAGGCCAAGAGAGGCTGTGTGTGACCACGCCCCCCACAGCTGGGACACATAGTTCTCTTTGAAGGGAGAACAAGGTTGCACATTTGTGTCTACCAAAAATACCGCAATTTTGGAGAGTAAATCAGATTAAGCCCTTGAAAACAGCTGGCACAATGGAGATGTATAATAAATGTTAGTTAAATCAGAATCATCATCACATATTCATTTTTTTATTCAGCACCATTCACTGGGTTTCTACCATCATCATTTCAAGCATTTTTTATTAAACATCTGCCTTTTACATATTCTGCAGCCTCAGAATGGAATGCTCTTTTGTCTAAAGCTTAAAGATATCCATCCACTTCAAATGCTTTCTCCTCCATGAATTCTTTCCAGATCTTCCTTACTACCTTAAGGAATCTTAATTATTCATTTGACAAGTGTTTGTTGAGCCTATGGTCTCCTAGGGCTGGGAATGGTAAAAGGACCCACATTTCCCTTCAAGCTTACCTTCTCTCTTCTGGAACTGTCCCCCGTCCACTCTTATCTCCCTCGGCCACAGTACTGTGGCATCCAGCATACACCGCATTGAACCCGAGCTTATAGTTTGGTCTACTTGCTGCCCCTATCTCTGGCCCCAAGTAATTCTGTGTTCTTGGAAAGAAGAGATAACACCTTTCTGATATTTGAATTACAATCTTCCTCTTCAAACTTAGTATGCGATGCATGTCTGATAACATGAACTGAATTGATTGCGTTGGATTGAAAGAAACAGAGATTTATCCTGTATTTGGCTCTGGTCCTCCTAATAAAAAGTAATAACTTTAAATAGTTCGAGCTTTAAATAGTTAATAGCTTTAAATATTTAAAAGGAAACTCTTTCAATTGAACTACTGACCTAACTCAACCTGCCGTAAAAGTTCTTGCAGTTTATAATCCTTTGTACAGTTGGAAATAAAGACAGAAAGACTCTCTTCAAGGAAAGCTTTCAAATTTGTTCCTTCAGCAATACCGTATAACCTACTATAGCTTGGTGGTGAAGAATGCTAGGCTATGGAATAAATCTACATCGTTTCACATCCCATCCTTGCTGCTGTGTGACCTTGAGTAGGTCACTTAACCTCTCTGTAGCTCATTTTCTTCATCTGTAAATTGGAAACAATAATAGTACTACCTTCTAGGATGTTATAAGCACTCAAAGACATAATGCAAACAAAACATTTGGAACATAGTAAGAGCTTGATAAATGTTAGTTACCATTACCATTATTATTACCCAGAAAGCCATGTACATAGATAGGTACATTTTCTCTCCATTTACCAGCAATTGATTTCATGTGGAAGTCAAACAGTTTCTGTTTCAGATATTCTAGTAGATTTGTTTGTAGAAGTATATATATTTCCTAAAACATAAGCAGACTTCTCTTATGTTTATTCCACAAGTTCTGGTGTTTTAATACTATTAAAAGAAAAAAAACCAGTATTTTTTCATTTCTCCCCAAGAAAACTTTAAAAGCCAAGAACTTTTGAAATTGCACTTTCATTTCTTTTATAGAATATACTGTGACACATTATCATAAATAATTTAAATCAACTCCACCAATTTGTCAAAATAAATTAGCAACTATACATTCCTCAAATGGCAGTCTGGATTTTGAACTGTCCTCTGGTGTGTGTGTGTCTGTGTGTGTGTGTGTGTGTATGTGTGTGCGCATGTGTAGGTTTCAGTCGATGATATATCTTGGCTTTCTCTAAATTTATCAGTGTCCAGTGAATTCAGGAAACTGAGGGCTTCACTTTTGTATTTTCAGTGAACATTTTATATTTGGCTATGGGGGAAGCCAAATACAGTGGCTCCTGCCTGTAATCCTAGCACTTTGGGAGAGTGTGGCAGGAGGATGGCTTGAGCCCAGGAGCTTGAGGTTGCAGTGAGCTCTGACAACATCACTGCACTCTTGTCCATGCATCGGAGCAAGACTCTGTCTCAAAACAAAAAATCCCAGGAAAGCCTTTTTTAAATCATTCTTTAGCAGACTGAACAGCATACTGCTGGGTGTGTATAGATCTCCTTTGTGGCATAAGAAGGAGGCCTCCTCTCTTGTCCAAATTGGCAGATGAGCAGGGGTTGTTGCCAGGAGTCAGTCACACCTAGATCATACTCCTATAGGATAAGTAGTAAGTTTCTCTCTTTGGATCCAATGGGCATCTTCGAACAGAGAATTACAGGTGAATCACAGAGGCATAAGAAGCACAGATGCCTTAAGATTGTAAATCAGGTTGGAGAAAAAGTCATTTAAGTTGGAGAGGAAATAGGGTCAAAGTCTACCAGCATGTAGGAAGAGAGACAGAGAAGGAACAGAGGTGAGTCCAGTGCAGTGGGTTGTACAGGTGAAGACTTGGAAGGACTCTGTAGAAGTTAGGGTTTTATCCTAAGAACCTACAGGAAGCAATTGAAAGGCTCTAAGCAAGAGAGACACACAACCAAATTTGCATTTGATTTGCTTCCATCAAAAGTTTCTTAAGCATCTTTATTCAGATTCCTAGATAAGCACAAGTATATATCTAAGGTTGTTAGAAATATAATTGTCAGATTTATTGTTTGGAATGGCATAATTCCCTTCCTCTGAAGTAAAAAGATATACGTTCATACTTGCTATTTTATGATTTAAGGCAACTGACCCATGTCATAAGAGGAAATTACTGTAAGTATAATTCCAGATACATAAAAGGAAAAGCATCTATGATTTCTGGAAAGAGATCTTTTAAGACTGGATTTCAAAATATTTTAATCTCCACCACAGTTTAAGATTAAAGAAAAACATGGAAGGTATAGCATCTTAAAAATTCTGTAACTAATTTGTGTATATATGAGTACTACTTCACAAACTTTGAGAGTTATACAAAACCTTAGAAATTATCCAATTCAGTGGTTCTCAAACTTTTTGGTCTCAGGAGCACTTACACTCTTAAAAATCATTAATGACCTCAAGGGCTTTTGCTTGTGTTAGTTACATTTATTAATATTTACTGTATTAGAAATTACAAGCAAGAAATTTTTAAGACACAAGAATGCGCAAGCATGCATTCCATCTGCCACCAGAGCCATGATGTCATCACACCTGGTACAACCTGGGGAAAATCCTACCACACACTTTTGAGAAAATGAGAGTTAAAAAGGTAGTAACAACAACATCTGGTTCCATTATGAAAACAGTTTTGCTCTCATGGACACTGAGAGGCTCTTAGGGAACCCCTTGGACCCCTGAACCACACATTGAGAACCATTAGTCTACTCCAACTAGAAAATTAGGCTGAGAACATTCTCCAGATCATAGAGCTAGTGAAGACGAGAGCCAGAGTTCCTGCTTTTTGATATCCTCTCATTGACATGCATCTATCTGAACAAGCTCACTTAGCAAGCAGCAATTTCAACCTGTATTAGTTAGAGTAATGCTAGTAGATAGCATCAAATTAACTCCAAAATTTTGCTGGCTTATTTCTCAATCACATAACAGTCCAGTGGAGATGTTTTTGGTCAGTGAGCATCTCTTAGGATGACCAAGACATCCCATTTTGCCAGGACTGTTCCATTTTTGAAATTGAAAATTCCAAATTTCAGAAATTCCCTCAGTCCCAGGCAAACCAGGACAGTTGGTCACCTTAACAATACCCTAGGGCTTTGGGGCCTTGAGTAGAAGAGGAAAGTATGCAGGAGATATACCCACTTCTTAAAAACTTCAACCCAGAAGTGACATCCATCCCTTCCATTCACATTTCATGGTGAGAAGTAGTTACCTGGATGTGAGGGACCTGAGATGGGAAGCGTAGTTGGGCGGCTGGGGCCTATAGAGGGAAGAAAACACATATTGAGTAGATCATTAGACACCTTTGCCAAAAAAGGTATTATCTAACTTTACTTCATAACATTGCTGAGAGGAAGGTAAGGTAGGCATTGCAAATGCTACCCATTATTCTAAGGTTTATAATGGAGATAAAAAAGATTGAGCCCAATAAAGTGTAAATGCCCTAAACAAGTGGTAGTGTTGATCTGATTCCCAACTTAATTCCTACAATAATGATAAACAATCATTATTGATTAATGAAAGAGCACTTAAATGTTTGCAATGGTTGTTCCTTAAGAAGATTGGCCGGGCAAATCATATTTTAAATGCCTTAGGAAAACTCCATTCTTAAAGAAATCCTCCTGATGCAAAATAATTTATTTGAAAAACAAAGAAAACCAAAAATATTTTTCTCTTTGAAGTGTGAGTGTGTGTTTTTGTGTGGCGTTTTCTTAAAGTGGTGCGAGTCTTGTATTTTCCACCTTTTGCTAAAGCTGAACTCTCTTATTATCACCGCTCTGAATATTAAGTGTCTGTTATTCCTGGCCCCCTCCCAAGTGGTGGCAGATTTGAGTCTACCACCCTAGCCAGAGGTCTTCCCACTAAATTTGAATCTGAATACAAATTCTAAAAAATGACTCATAAATCCAGAAATAAAAGAGCATACTTTCACTGGCAGCAGAGGAAGTTGTCCTGAAGAAATCTTACTAGGCTGAACTCACCTTTTCACAACCAAAAGAAATGTTTAACTGCACAATTTGAAATTAATAAAAAGAAAAATAAATCAATGGAATGAATTTGAGTGGGAAAGGAATTTTCTCTGTCTTTCAGATCTTGCATTTAACAAATTGAAGATGTTCTTGTTAATAAAAAAGAGAGGGAAAAACATCTGTTTAAAAATTGCAAATCACTATACACACAGTGGCCACTGTTATCAGGGAATGTAAAAGCACTAAAAAAGGCAAAAGTTTGAAATCGCTCAGAATGAGCAGAGAAAATGTATTAGTATAAATTAGCTTAAATTCACGTTCTATTTTTACAAAGTTTCCAAATTGTAAGTAAATACATAAATACATCCCAGACCGTATAATCCAACTTACTGGCATTGTGTTGCTCCTAATATTTTCTGTTACCTTTGGAGCTCAGCAAGGAGGCTTTTCAATATTTGCTTTAACAAATATTTTAAACAATTAAATTAACAATCTAATTAACAATTAACAATTTAAATTATTTGTTTAAAGTAAATACTGTAATAATGTGCTTTAATTATTAAATGCAATAAATTGCTTTTCCTCGACCTCATACTTTCTCTCCTTAAATTATAATTTATCTCACAAACAAAGCAAGCTTTACAAGAATGTGAATATTGTAAAAGTACATTAATCTAAAACTAAGTGAATTTCACTAATATAGAATTGTATCCTTTCTTTTAGCTTATTGGTAGCTAACAAATGTAGTATTTTTGCTGAAAGTAAGTGGAAACATTGAGATTTGGAGGTTTCATCTGAGTCACAACTGGGGACATATGATTTTATTTTTACTAAAACTTTATATGTTGAATCATGTAAATATTAACATACTACTAAGAAAAATACAAAGTATAATTTGTATTTACATTGTATTTTCTCTAAGAATCAATAGTTAGAAGAATAATATTTAATAATAAAAATTCTTAAGATGTGTACATTCTTCTTATATTATTGTCTATAATTCTAGGTTGTGTTTTGCTTTTCAGAATACAGCTTGTCTGAAGGAATTAGTTGCTTAAAAAGGACTTTTTAAAAAATTTTCCTGTGGTTCTGGGTTGAAGCTTTATATTTGAAATATAACTTGCCCAAAGCATGTAAATAGAAACAGTGGCAGTTCTTGCCATGTGATTTGCCAAAGGGGTGTTAAGAAATTTCTCTGTTTTTTCTTTATGTGTGATTTGAAAAGAAGTGCTAAATTGCTAAAGGAAATTAAAATGGAGGAAAAAAATGGAAGTCTACACATTGCAGTCTTTGAGCAATTTCTGAGCCCTACATATCCAGTTAAGCTGAAATCCAAATGTTGATAAAGGAAAGACTTGTTGGGAATAAGGAAAGAAGAAAAAATAAGCAAAAATTAAATAAAAACTATTGATTTTGGTATCTTCAGCTGAAATAAAAATGTGTCCAATATGCTGAAGAGAACACCCTGAAAGCAGAAAAATAAAAGGCTAGAATAACTAGTTCTTTGAAGGGCTTTTGTTGAGGGAGTGGCTTTGAATTTTCTTTTCTTTTACTCTTCCATTATCTTATATTTTATATTGCATATTATATTTTATTCTTATAAAACTGTCATAATAAAATAATAGACTATTCAGAAGTATAGGAAAGCAAAAGGAAAAAAAAAACACGCTTTTCCACAGGCACAGGTCCCAAACAACAACCACTATTATTATTTTGGTGTATTTCCTTCCAGAACCAAAACACTTCTAAATGAGATGGCTTCTTTCAAAAACAAAAACTGCTTCCTAAGGTATTTTGATGGTTCTGAGAAGTGGATAGAGCTGTTGATCTTAAAGAGCAATTGGTATTCATTTATTTTGTTTTTCAAAATCCAGGAAAGAATCATCCCTTTGATATTCCATCAGAACAACAGGGAAAAGAAGAAAACATTAGACTGACCGATTAAAACCTGGTAGACCTTTGTCAGCATTTAAAAGCCCTGCAGGCAGCCCCAGCTTTCTAAAATGGAGATGGGCCATCTCCAGTCTTGAATCTAGTTTCCTTCTTCCTAATCCTCACCAAAGATTGTCACCTCAAATCACATGTTTATTTCACTCACCCTTCCACATTTGTTCTCCAATCCAGTCACACAAACTTGGCCCATTATCCCCGTGGAAAAGGAAACTGCAGCCCAATCTGAATTCATCTCTTGGATCACTGTGATACTATTTGTAGATGCATACTGAATGTCCCCTCCAAATCCAGATGACTCCAAAACTTTGGGCCTTGCAACTGGAGAGTTACAGTCCTGGTGTCACTGAGGAGTCCAATTGCCAGGCCTATCTTCATACCAGAAAGGGACACAGGGAGACAAACACAGCTGAGTGAGGGTGTTGCAAGCTTGAATCACGCGATGGGCATAGGGTGGGACTTAGAAAATAAAATTAACCTCTTAAAATCTTTTTTTAAGAAATTCAGAACATTGTTACACCTATCTTCAAAGCAGCCTTATGAAGTTATTGAGAATGAGACTTGATGTCTTCTACAAATGAGAAAATTAAGCTTTGTTGAGATTCAAACAACATTAGAGTCAAAACAATAGGACTAGAATTTGAGACATCTGACCCCTAGGTCAATAACATATTTGTTGATTACTTATTGTCAATAGCTTTCAACAGGCAATACCAGTGTCAGATACAAATTTCCTTTTTACAGATAATGTATAACCTCACAAGAAGAAAAAGATATTTATAAAATATTACTAAAATTTTAGGTATATGCATAACTGCCAAGTGCATATTGCCAAGAATTTACAGAACTGGGTGAGCACTGATTGCCAAAGAAATTTTGGAAGAGGGTACCATTCTATGAAACAAGGCTTTGGATTTGGACATGCCAAAAACATCTTTACTGAATTTGCAATCTCTTTATGTTAATAATAATAATAGAAAAAATATCTCAAGATAGTTCAATCCAATATTTACTGAGAGACTAAAAAAAAAAAAAAAGAGGAACAAAAAGTAGTACTAAAGGGATAGCTTTTAGTATTTGAGGGCTTTCACTTGAAAGAGGGATTAAATTTATGGTATAAGACCTCCAACCAAAAGGAGGAAATTTCCAGCGAAAGAAATTTTGGTGTATATTTAAGCACTGCACAATGAAGATTATCTCTTAGAGTAATTTAGAAAGCATCCCCACATTGAGAGGTGGTTTAGAGAAGAGGACCCTTTCCTTTGCAAAGTTCACTGAGTCCATAACAGATTTGGTGATGAAGTACTCAGAATGTTTATGCAGGTATAACTATAATACATGGAGCTGGTCCTTCACTAAGGAGAAAAAGAAAATGCCATTTGCTTATGCCACTTGACACCCCAAACTTGGATTCTGCTGCCTTTGTCTTAGGGAACCAGGATACTCCAAGTGATTTGCCATTTGACTGTTCACCCATTTCTCCTTGTCGAGAAAAAGAGACAAAGAACCTACTTGGCCAACAGAAATGAAATAAGGGTGAAGGCAGCTTCTGGAAGGCTCAGCCCTACCTCATGATGCACCATAAAGTGATTACATCTAAGGAATTAAAGAGATTTGTCACATTCTAGAATTGGAGACACTTTCTCATCAAGTTATCCGGTCTGCAGGCCCCTCAAGACAGTAAAATTCTACAGCTGTCACTCAGTGGTCCTTCTGTCTGTTCAATTTCTTAGCAGAGAGTTTCATTTAATGTCTGGTGTCCATAGCTCTTCATTAATTCACACAATTAGCAAAATTTACAGCACAGGCACTTCATTCCAGGTTCTCTGTGATCACTGGGGACAGAATGGTGGTAGAAAAGATTGGGGCCTCATGAAAATTATAATCAAGTCAGAGAAGGATACAGGTATTAATCAAATAATCATACAAATGAATATGTAAGTAAGAGTATGTTACAATTTTTTTAGGGAAAGCCACAGAGTACTATGAAGGTATATTTGAAAAACCTGACTGAGATTAGGATGATCAACTGAGGAAGACTTAGCTGAAGAGGTGATATATTGGCTGAGAACTGAAGGGAATCTACTGAGAGAACTGCAAGTGGGCACGGAAGAAAGATCAACATGCTGGAAGACCTGGAACACAAAGGACCATGATACGTGATGCACTGTGGGGACTGAGAGAAGAGCCAGGTAGCTGGGAAAGGATCTGAAGGGGCAGCCTGTGAGGGGCAAAGTTCCACAGATTGACGAGGGTCCGGCCGGTAGCTTTTTCACAGGAGCAAGAGGAAAAGTTGCTAAGGAGATGATGGTGGGTTGGGCTGGATACTATCCGGTAAGGATAAAAAGAAGGTGCTAGATTGGAGAATTACTTAGATTGCAAAATCAATAAGTGAAGGAAAAAGGAGGTATCAGAAACAATTCCCCATTTTCTGGTTATGCAATTGGATGAATGGTGGTGTCATTCACTGAGATGGGAAACTCTAAAGATCAAATTTGGGAGAAGATCATGGATTCGATTCGGGCCTGTGGGTTTGAGGCTGCTTTGAGACAACCGAATGGAGATGTGAGTTCATTGTTGCATACTTATGTGATCAGAATTCTTTGCCAATACATGAATTACTAAATATCTTAAACTCTTCAAAATAGCTAGAATGATTTAGTGAAGAGGATTTCAATATAATCTCTTCCCCTGAAAAAACAACCAAATAGCATGTAATAATAATAGGAAAGGCATTTGGAAATCAGGCTTTTTTCTGCAATTACATTCATCTATTTATTCACATATACTCATTCAAATATCATATACTGAGTAAGTAGATACATATTGTAACTTTAGTCTAATAAATATTATATAATTGACTTACAAAAGCTATCTGGACGTTTGAGTGATTTATGTGAGTTTGTGTGTGTGTGTGAGTGTGTGTATGTGTGTGTGTAATTCTACTCACTAAACTATGCCCTGGAAATATATCCTGAAATAAAATATACTTAACACATTTAATATTTAAATAAATATTTGTGAAAGTCATAATCCCTTGTTCAGATACCGACCTATTTTATTTAATAGGAAGAATCAATTCCAGAGCTTCAAATACATCTGCCTCAATCATGTCCTCTAACTTAGAAGTTAATATATAATTTTAGTTAACAACACCGTTAATGCTGGGTTGTTCAAAGCTGCCCTCATCAAGATGTGATATTGAAACAGCCCCACTCAACAAAACACTTGTACATCCATTCATAATCAGGCCCCTATTTACTAACAAACCCCGAATGATTTTCATGGGTAATGGGTTGACATATTGTCCTTGACACATTGCACAGAGGGAGCATGCTTGAGTCGGTCTTGCAGCCCTTCAGGCGGTGCAGGATTGCACGTGTCCACATCCATGCCCGCTAAGTCGCACAGGTGCCCTCGCTTTGTAACCAGTGGTGATAATTTGTGGATTTTGATTCCAGGGGCTGATAGGTGGAGTTAATACTAGTATTGTACAAAAGTTTGTAAACTTGTTAATGTATTTATTGCTCATTGGTTAATGTATTTAACCAATAATTACTTGTTAATGTATTTATTGCTATTTCTAATCTATGGTGTAGCATTTGCAGCGGTGAGTGAGGAAAGAATGCAGGAAAGATTAACAGAGCCTGGGTCCTATGAAGGAAAGCCTGTGTTTTGAGCCTTGGAAGTATATTTACATTTGACTAAGGTTTTTTTTATCTTAACACCCAAACACACTGAAAAGTGAAGAGGTAGATAGACCAATTGCCATTTTGGCAGGATGGCTTCAAATATTAGCCTTTTTTAAGTAATTTTTTTAATTTGATAATTTCTGTATGCTTGATTTTTGATCTTTGACCCCAGGATACATGTTATACAATTGTCATAATCCTTTTGAGATGCCCAATTTGGAGGACAAAAAACACCCTTATTACACACAAACAAGCATTTTTAAATATAACTATTCACAGAGTCTATTTCCTGCACAGTCTTCTGGGATGTCCAGGTCCCTGGAAAACTCCCAGTCACCAGACTTGGGACTTGTACTAGACCTGGGATACTAGGTTAGATAGAGATACAGAACTGAGGATACTGGGAAAACCTAGTAGGTTTACTTTTAAAAAGGTGATAGAGCCAATTTCCTAGGAGAAAAGTCTAGAAGAGCCAGGCAGAACTTTGAGAAAGTGAGAGACAGAGACAGAGAAGCTCCCCTGAGCCTAGAGGACCTTCAAGGAGAGGGACATTTCAAGAGAATTTTTTTAAATGTTTGCTGTAGATTGCAGGGTAGACTTCTCACTTTGTTACCTCTTATGGTAAATTCAATATACACTGAATTTTATTTAAGACTCTGGGGATTGGAATTCACGTTTCTTTTGATGAAACATTATAGAGGGAACAATAGACACGGGATCATTTGGAGTGCACCCCACACAATTGGGAGTTAATTGCCAAAACATTTACCAGTATATATCAGTAGCAATTGCTAATTATGGACTCACAGAAGATGGACATACACAGATCCCACACTCCAAAGGTAATTTTGCCTTTGTCTCCCACTCAAGAAAGTAAATAGGCCAGGCACAGTGGCTCATGCCTGTAATCCTATCACTCTGGGGGGCCAAGACAGGAGGACTGCTTGCGGTCTGAAGTTCAAGACTAGCCTGAGCAAGAGCAAGATCCTGTCTCTACAAAAAATGGAAAAATTAGCTGGGCGTGGTGGCACACAGTTGCAGTCCCAGCTACTCAGGAGGCTGAAGCAGGAACATCACTCGAGCCCTGGAGTGTGAGGATGCAGTGAGGATGATGCCACTGCACTCCAGCCAGGGTGACAGAGCACGGCTCTGTATGAAAGAAAGAAAGAAAGAAAGAAAGAAAGAAAGAAAGAAAGAAAGAAAGAAAGAAAGAAAGAGAAAGAAAGAAAGGAAGGAAGGAAGGAAGGAAGGAAGGAAGGAAGGAAGGAAGGAAGGAAGGAAGGAAGGAAGGAAGGAAGGAAGGAAAGAGAAAGCAAATAAATGTGCAAGCGAGTAAGAGAGGCAAGAATCTGGCAAAAACTCTGACTCTTAAAAAAAAAATAAAAATAAAAATAAATAAAAAAAATAAAAAAATAAAAAAAAAACTCTGACTCTTTTATAAGATAGTATCTTGTCTACAAACGTCAGTATTTTAGCCACTTTGAACAATATGTAGAGAAATGTAACAACGTGGTTTAGAATTGGGTTGAGGCTTCCTCTCCACTCCAGCCTTTCCTAATTGGGTGACCTTGGTACATTATTTAAGCTCTCAGCGTCTACACTTCCTCATCTCTAAAATGGCCGTTGAGAGGTCAGAATAAAATAATGTATATAATCGATCCTTTGTACTATGTATGTGACATAGTAAAAATTAATAAATGTTTGCTATAACATTTACCTGGAAACCTATCATAGCTGATGATGATAAGCCAGGTACACTGCTGTAGGCAGCCTTTGGGGTTTTCTTAATTGTTTTAAATTCACAATTTCATTTCATTGTTTTACTTAGGATTGGATTTTTATCATCAAATGAAACTTATTATGTACACATATCACTTTATCCTGTGGTGAGCACTTCACAGTTGTAAGCTAAACAGATAATGTTCTTAGCCTTAGGAAACCACAGTATAAAATGGGTACTACCAACCAAGATTAACATTTAGTACATATAGGATTCATACAGCAAGAAAAGCTTTTTAAGCAAATGACAAACAAAAAAGGATAATAAAAAAAATTGACAATGAAGTTTTTAGTAGTAGAAAACTTAAGTTCTTTCTTGCTCTTGGCTCTTGGTTATTTGTTCCTTTAAGCAACACACATCTGTTCCTGCCTGCTGTGGGCCAGCCAGTGGTCTAGGCACCTGAGATACAGCAGCGATCAAAGCAGAGGGAGGTTTCTGCCTTTACAGAGCTTACATCCTATTGAAGGATGGATATCATCACTTCATTTTTAATGAATCAAAAACAATGCCAAGAAGGAAGACGATCTGGTACTTAGCATCATTTTACCCTTTTTCAAGGCTGGTCCACTTGAGGCCATTTAATTCCTTCCTTCTTAGAATCATGTTTTTAATTAGGTAGCTGCCTCCAGGAGACGAGGGAAGCATAGGCAATCCTGTTTCTTAAAACAATTCAGATTCTCTAAGGCATGGAAAGCTGAATTTAAAATGCATTATATTTGTTTTCTTTTGAAAACATAACCTCTTAATAAAACTATCATTTAAACCAATTGTTGACCTACAATATAAAATTGACACCAAGTTCAGTCAAAGTGAAAACTCCTGTGTACTGTCATAGCTTTTCCACAAATCTTTAACTATTGTCATTCACCTCTTAATATAACCCCGGTTTTCTGCCTAACTGGCATAAAGAAATGTAGTTGCCCTGAACTCTTGACCTAACCTAACTCTTGATCTGACAAAACACATTTTGGACAGAAGCACTGACTCCCCAGCTGTTTGTGGGGGGAATCACTTCTGCACCCTGCTCAGGTTTCCCAACAATAAAGACAAAGTTTTCTTCTGAAGTTTTTCTCATCATAACCTTAGACACAAAGTCTAGTCCTTTCAAAGATAAATAATCTCAATTTTAGAATTTTCCATGAGGTTCTTTTGTTTGTGATTTGGATCTTCTGGGCCTCATTTTTTTTTTCCACTACATTGTACAGATGTTTTCTGATCACTTTACAGTCCAAGTCATTATTTCACTCAAGATATTGGACTGTCATTTTTCTAGAATCACCAAGACACCTTGTTGACTGGAGAAATGGAGAAACTGTCACTTGGCACTTCAGGCCCCTGAGCTTAGATGGCCACACACTAGTGACAGCAATGGGCTTTATCCCTGCCTTTTGAACCAATGAGACATTTTCATGCATTATGTCTGTTTCCTAGCCCCAAACTCTCCTGCTAGGAGAAGAGATATGCTTCCCATCTCTCAAGTCCCCATACGTAAAATTGTGACATCAAAGGCTATTAACTGAAGACATCATGTTTTCTGGGGCAGGGACACACACACACAGGAAAGGAGGGGGAGTGGAAGGCCCTAATAACTATGTCCCAAGAGTCCCAACCCTGGATAAACTGACTAAATAATACTGTAACATAATGTGGCTTTAGTGAAAATAAAAATAAATAATCCTTCCATACACTAATCTTTCACGTTTTGAACCAGTATATATCAAAGCAGACACTTTACTCTTGTATTTTAAAATACTGAGGCAAAGGAAGGGTTACTAAAGAGAAAAAAATAAAAGAACAAACATAAATACCAAGCCTTCAGCATACCCCCAGAGGATGTTTAATTGTCAAATGAATAGTTCGGACCTTTTATGATAAATGTCAAATGTTTGATGCTTATAGAAGAACAAAGTAAATTCGAGATGGAAATCGGGCCTCGGCTCAGTAAGAGAAAGCTGAGGCCAAGTAGTGAGGAGCTGGTTACTGTACGGAAAGTCTCGTGTGCTCAGAACCAGGGCTTCGGGCCCATGTAATCCTGGGAAAGTCATCAAATCCCATTGAAAGAAAGGCTTTCGCACCCTCCATTGGGGAACAGGCCCCCTTTAAAGACACCTCCAGCTCTATGACTCCAAACTGCTTCCAACATCATCACCAAGAAAATGTTAAGGAGGAAGCTTTAACTTCCCTTTTAGAAGCATTTCAAAAAGATCCCTTTGGAATAGAACCAAGTGGTGTATGAGAAAATGAAGGAGACTATGGCTTTAATGGTGAGTGGGGGACCCTTTGCCCTGCCTATCTCCATGGGCAAAATTATAGTGATTCTGTGGGATTTCTAAAGCCACAGAGCTCTGCAACTTCAGAACAATACCTCACAGGAAAGAGAAAGTGTGGAGCCAGGATTTGGAGACTACCGGTTGTTCTCAGTGTTGGATGCACAAACAGCATCCCAAAGCTTCAGGCTGTCTCCACCTCAGGTTCCTGGCAGATCCAATGGATTCCTCAAGGAACAGTACACAAATATTCCTCTACTGGGTATCCACACAAACAGCAAAGCAAAAGAACAGGCATACCAGTAGCCCAAGAAAAGGGAAAGAAAAAGAAAAAAAAGATAAAGGGGAGAAGCAATTTGTGTGTAATATGCTGTGGTAGTTAAATCGTTATCTTCTTTGAACTCTTTTAGAAATAAAATAAATATAAAAAGACAAGTAATTTTCTCACCTAATTTGCTTGTGGAGCTGATAATTAAGTGTTGTTGGTTGCATCACCAGAGTGAATTTGTGATACTTGCTGTAGTGTCTCTGCATATTTAAAGACGAAAATGTTCTTTCTGGTGCTTAGTAAAAATATCATTTTTATGAACCCTTTCCCTGAGGCAGTTATGCAGCCTCCATCCCATGTTTATGAGGCTGCAAGACTCCTTGTCTGAGATATGACAAAGACCAACTTTACACTTAAATGCTCCTGTCAGCCTACCTGTTCCTTAACGCTAAGAAACGGGCCTGGACTCTGAAGCCTACAGAAATGCCAGACGTTCTCAGAGAGCCCTTCTCCCCCACGCATCTGCACGTGTCTTGATGACTCCATTCCCTCATTTCTCCACAGTTCAAAAAATGGTAGAGAGAAAAAATTGCATAATGATTAAAAAGTCTAGCTCCAGAGGCTGATTTGGAATATCCAGTGCCACTGCATGAACTTGAGCAAGTTTTTAAATTCTTTGAGCCTCAATTTCCTCATCCTCAGGTGGAAACAATAATAGTAACTCATAGGAATTTTGAGAGGATGCAATGATCTAATACATGGAAAGTATTAAACACAGGTCTGGAGCACAGTAAGAGCTCTACGCAGGGTAGATATCATCATCATTGTCATCATTCTGGATGATCCCAAAGTAATTGCATGTCAGTATAACCTGAGAAGATTCTTAAAAATACATATTCACAGACTCCACACCCAAAACAATATTAGAACCTCTGGGAAAAAAAAAAAAAAGAACTTCTGAGCACGGTCCTGATGATTTCTTTCAGGATCCCCAGGTGACTAAATGTTCAACCAAGCCTGGGAACCTTTGGTCCAGACCTGCCTCTGCAGAACCTTAGGAAATGAGCATGATAAAGTGATGACTCTAGGGGGATTCAAGGTCAAAGACAGAACAAGGACCCTACTGCTCCTTTGAGAACCACTTAATTGAGTTTTTAGGAAAGGGTATCATCATAATTGTCATTTGCTATAATTCACCCCTCTTCTCTAGGCTTTCTGCTTAATCCTATCAACTGGTACCAAAGACATTCATTGCTAATGTAAAATATCCCAAAGAGATTGGATTTGCTCATTCTTTGAGGAAGTGTCACAGCAGAGACAGCAGCATAAATATAAATGAAGTATCTTTTTTTAATAGAAATAGTGAGGGAGGGGATACTCAATTCCAGCTTTTCTAAGTAATATCTCCATTCAAGCTTAGCTTCTATATGGCCATGTACTAAATATTCTTTGTGCAAATACTCTCAGTTGAAATGATCAGGAAGATACATTACTCTCATGAGATATGGTGTTCTTCTGCCAGTTGGGACAGAGATAGGTGAAAAAGCCAAAAATTTTTCATTGCAGTTGGTCATGTCAAACCAAGGAGTGTTTGGGCTGTGGAACAGCAGCTTTTACTCAGGCTTTCTTGTTTCTTCTGTGACTTGGGCAATGGCTCCATGGGAGACCAGTGGGGGTGACTGGTATGGCCATATCTTCACAAATCCTCAGAATTAAAGACAGAGATCACCAGTATTGGTTTTTATTGTTGCTTTGATAGGCAGCCTCCAGGACAGGTGACATCTGTTTGCAGAAATCTCTTTTCTTTATGGGTAGTTGAGAGAAACATGTACTATTTCAGGCTAAACCGAAGGGTTAAAATGGCACAATCAGCCAGTCCAGAATCCTGTACTAACAGCTTGAGTGCTTAACAAAATTAAAAAGACGAGTGAGTAGGATATAATCTGTACTGCTCTTCTGTGTTTAGGAAGATGAACTCATCAGAATTAAATGGAGAAAGTTGCTAAAAGGGTAGCATGTGGTTGAACTACAAAACAAAGTTAAAGCATCATATTGTACGGCACATCTACTGCCTTGTGTAGCCATTGCTTCTGCTGCTGTTATTATTACTTACATCCATCTTCAGCTATAGTAACTTTAGGAAAGACAACCTCTATACGGAGCTACAGTAAGGGGGTTTTTTCTATTTTTATTTTTTATTGTTTTAACCATTGAAAAGAGTATCTGAGAACTATGAGCAGCAAAACATCAATAATATGCAATATCCTGGGAGGAGGGAGTGTGGATCCAGTCCTAGAAGCTCTATTATTTAATTTTCATCCACGTTTTTGCTTTCTTGGAACGTCATGTTCACCAAATGGTCCAGCGTTCCTTTTTGTGGCTATGGAAAAGAATAGTTATCACTGTGAATTAGTTGTTAGCTGATTAACATCTGCTCTGAATCAGCAGCAAAAATGGAAACAAAACAATCATTTGGAGTTCCCATTAAGTAAAACACAGGGGGCGGTTGTGAATTTTGTTCTGTTGAAAAATTTAAAGAATAAATATCATTATCTTTTTTACTTTGATAAATCAAATTTTGCCTGCTTTGCATGCCTATCCTGCTAGTGTGTAGAGAAATTCTGTCTTTATTAGCACTGACTAGCACCACCCCAGCCGCTACCATCCTAGGAACCCTAAGGAGATGTCAAGGTCTGATGCAACCTGGAGCTTCAGATCACTACACTATTCCGCACTGGTTTCCACCAACATGTTCATTGTCCAGTTGGTCTTTAATAGAGCTGCTATGGTAAACAACTCCAGAATTCACCATTCACCACAGACTAAATACACACAGTTCCCCTGGAAATATTCAAGGAAGACATATCACCTCAATATTGCTGTGCAAAGCTGTGGTACAGGGACCTCTGCCAATTCTAGAAGCCACTGCAAATGGGGTCAAGCTGGTCATTGCCCTCTAAGACTTTCCCTCCTCCCAGCAGCACTGTGGGGGTGGGGCAGAGTGCCAATAATCACATACCTCATGTCTTTCCCAGTTTGGGGGAACTTCACCAGAGTTTCCAAGACTCCTTCTCCAAATCTTCTTGCCTTTCCTCTCACAGAACACACCTACCTATCTACTATCCAGCATCCTTGAAATCAGCTTTAATGGATTGCTAGAAACATAAACTTAGCCTTTCCTGCTTGGAAGAGGGGGAGTTTGGGATTGAAAAATGAGATGTTTTGCTTTTCTAATACACCCTAATCTACATGGGGCTGGGTTAGTCTCAGAACTTTTCAAGGAGGGATTTTCAATAACTTGGCAAATGAGAAGAGGGGAGCACATCCCAAGAACTTTACACCTCATGAAAAAAAACAAAGTGTGACCCTGTTAGCCTGAAAGAGATGGAAGTAACTGAAGAGTCAAAGGTGAAAGAGGAAAGCCGTAAAGACAGACTTCAAAGACAAAGTTAAAGTTCATCTATCCAGAATATAGTACTAAGAAAAAAAAAAAAAAAGAAATTTTTTATGTGAGGAATACAAGCCCCTTTACATTATCCAGCCCAGAGAGGCATTGAAAGGTAACAGCAGTCACATTGCACTCCCCCCTTGAACTAAGTAATTACCTCTTGAAGCCACTTGCTATGTGAGCTCTAGATTAATTGACGCCAAATAGCTGTAAAGTTTACCTAACAATGCCATATACTGGACACCATAACTCATACCTTATAGTTCAACAATGTAAAGCCAATCACTAATCAATGTTGTTTCTGTAAACCAATGAGAATTCCTGAAAAACTACTTTGTATCAGCCCACTCCTTGTTCCCTTTTGCCTTTAAATATGTGCTAGTATAATAACAAAGGCCAAACAAAGCACTTCCCAAGGCAACTTGGAAAAGTTTCCCTGACAGCTGTCCGCACTTTGGCTCAAGAAAACTCATTAAAAATATAATTTGTGTCTCAGCTTCTTTCTTTAGGTCAACGGTAGTCCCCCCTTATCTTCAGGGGATACATTTCAAGATTCAGAGTGGATGCCTGAAACCATAGATAGTACCAAACTCTATATAATCTATGTTTTCTCCTATACATATATATGATAAAGTTTAACTTATAAATTAGGCACATAAGTGATTAACAACTATTAATAATAATAAAATATAACTATTATGGCAATGTACTATAATAGAGTTATGTGAATGTGATCTCTCTCTCAAAATATTGTACTGTACTCACCTTTCTTCTTGTCATGATGTCAGATAGTATAATGCCTACATGATGAGATTAAGTGAAGTAAATGATATAGGCATTGTGAGGTAGCATCAGGCTACTGTTGACCTTCTGACAATATGTAAAAAGGAGATTTAAGAGGATTATCTGCTTTGGATGCTCCTGGATCATTGAACCATGATGATATGGATAGTTGGATGTCAGGAACAGACGGTGTCAATGGTTGGGAATCCTCAATAGCCAAAAGATTTTTGCCAAAAACTTTTGGAAGAATGTTTCAATCAAAAGTTGATGTCTTTCTTTTTAACTCATCAAAGTGTTGGGGCAGATGTTGTAATCCTTTGGTGATCATACAGGTGACTTTAATGCTACATTCTATCTGAGGATTATATTCCATAATTTTGTCATTTAATGTCTGTGCAATTTGAAACACTCCAACAAATTTCAATGATGTCCACATAGTTGTTTCTGCTTCAGTTTCTTCTTCATCTTCCTCTTCCTCTGTAGATGACTCGAGTTCTTCCAGTTCCTCATTTGTCCTTGATGGCCTTCAATATGTTCTTCCATTTCTTCATCAAACATGTTGGCAAATCCTTCCCCACCAACTTGTCTTGCTTTATGAATGATTCCCTAATCATTCAGTCTCTGGGAATCCTTTAAAATCATGCATGACTTCACTCCATACATTCTTCCAGCAGGCATTTTCAGTTTCCGGTTTTAATTTATTTATTGCAGCTTTGATGAATGTTATTGTATCAGCATTAGTGAATGATTTCCAGCACCACAGTATGCCCAGATTAGAGTTGAACCAATTGCTGACCAATGCAATCAAATACCAGACACGTGTAGGTGACCTTCACCAACCAAACAATGCCCTGGTCAAGGGGCTGAAGCAATGAGGTTGTATTTGCAGGTAAAAATACAACCTTGACATTTTTGTTTTCGTAGTAAACAGATTTAGAATAGCTAGGTGCATTGTCTATTATTAATAGGACTTTAAATTCCAGCCCTTCCTCTTCCAAGTATTTTTTTTCACTTCTAGGGTGGAGCATTGGTGGAACCATTCCATAATCAAAGTGGCTGTCACCCACACTTTCTGATTATGTTGCCAGAACACGGAGAGATAATTTTTGGTTTTGTTTTTGAGAGCACATGGGTTTTTCACTTTGTACACTACATCTGGCTTTCTCATATGCCCTGCAGCATTGTCAGATAGTACCAGAGTTCATCTGTCCTTCCATGTTTTATGTCCTAATGCCTCTTTTGCACTTTTATGAATGTAGGTTCTATCAAGCATTTTTTTCCAGAAGAGCTCAGTGTCATTACAGCTGAAGACTTGCTTTGGTTGGTATCCTTTCTCCTTAATCACCTTCTTCGACCCTGCCAGAAATGTGGCAGCCCCTTCTTCTTTGGCAGATGTAGCCTCTGCAGTTTTCCTAAATCTGTGTAACCAACCCTTACTTACAATAAATGGCTTAATGTCACTCGTTTCAGGGAGCCCCTTGCTGAAGTCCCACAAACTTAATGCCTTTTGCATATTAATTAAGTACCTATCACACACCGTGACCATAACTTTTCAGTTTGAAGTGTGACAGCAAAACTAGCACAAATTTCTTTTTCCTTTCCCATTTTTTTTCTTTTTTTTTGAGACAGTCTCACTGTGTTGCCTGGGCTAGAGTGCTATGGCGTCAGCCTAGCTCACAGCAACCTCAAACTCCTGGGCTCAAGCGATCCTCCTCCCTCAGCCTCCCGAGTAGCGGGGACTATAGGCATGAGCCACCATGTCTGGCTAATTTTATATATATATATCTATTTTTTTAGTAGAGATGGGGTCTCGCTCTTGCGCAGGCTGTTCTCGAACTCCTGAGCTCAAACAATTCACCCACCTCCACCTCCCAGAGTGTGAACCACCACGTCCGGCTTCTTTTTCCTTCTTCACAATTTCACAGATAGATTTGTTCTTACTGTAGATCTTAGCAACTTCAGCATATGATATTTTTTCTTTCAAGTTGAGAACTTTCACCTCTTCACTTAAAGGAGGGATTTTATGGCTTCTCTTTAGCATATACGAATTACCAGCATCACAATAAGAATTACGTGAACACAAACACTTTGATGCCGTGACAATTGATCTAACAACAGAGAAGGCTATTAAGTAATTAAGGGGTGCATAGTGTAGACAGCATGAATCCGTTGGACAAAGGCATGATTTGTGTCCCAGACAGGATGGAGTGGGACAGTGTGAGATTTCATCATGCTACTCAGAACAGTGCGTAATTTGAAACTTATACATTGTTTATTTCTGGAATTTTCCACTTAATATTTTTGGACCACAGTTGACCACAGGTAACTAAAACAATACAAAGTGAAACCGTAGATAAGGAGGGGACTGTATGTTTTAGATGACCAATTCTGTTTCTCTGGTTTCCTCCCTAAATAGTGTCTCTTAGGCAGTGTTTGCATTCGCCATTTATACTCATCACTATTTTGTTCCTAACAGCCACCTAGTCCAATGGCACCTTGTCTCCTGAGGTGTACAGCCCTGCTGGTGACAACATTGATTGGCAGAGAATGAAATTTCCAAGTAATAAGGAAGGAGAAAACTCATTATCAGGAAGAGAAAGAAAAGTTCTTAGATAAACAATATAAGAATTTTCCATGAAAAGAAACATTCTGATCCACTAGGGCATTTCCTTTGAATAGCGGTTTTTGTAATTCATTTCTTCTCTTACACATGTTTCTTTCCTTCTTAATAGCCTCTTACCATCTTGCAGGACGTTTATAGTCACCCTTGTGCCCTCGTGGTAGTACTTAGCACAGGTACTTGCATACCATAGGTGCTCCATAAGGATTTGTCAGTGGAAATAAGAGCATGAAGCAGCCACAAAAATGAAAAAACTAATAAACAATAATGTATGGGAACCAAAGCCACTAGTAACCGTATTTCATTAATCTTGCATAGCAGCAACTCTATTTCTGAAAGTTGTCACACCTTTGAAGTAAGACAGTGGGGGGGATGTGTTTAACAGGGAACTAGAAGCCACTACAGTTGGCTTGTTGCTCAGCCACCCTCCCGCCAGGGTGCTGGGAGCCTGAAATTCACTAATGAGCATGGGTTTTATTGCTTCCATTAGTCCCCGTTAGCTGGATAAGAAGAGAGCATCTTTTAGCCTAAGCGGCCCACAAATCCTGGAGCACTTCCCTTTCATGTGCCCCACTGCTTATCTACTCTGACAACAATATGGTGAGACTTCCCTCCCTCTGGCTCAGGGCCATGGTCACCATCAGAGCACACACAGTGCTCTACGAGTGGGCAGGATAGCAGGAAAAGGTCAGAATGAATGCCTGTTTCTCTTGAAAGAAATACACCTTAACTCATTTTTTCATCTATAGGAACAGATCTGCAAGGCATTTGCCAAACTAGCAAATGCTTCTCAGGGCAGGAAGCTGAACTTCTAACCATGACAAGTGACACTCCTTTATAATGAATAGCCAGCCACCCTAATAAAAGAGTTCCAAAGAGGACAGCTCCATGCCATCCCCGAGTGGTGATAAAGAAGAAATGGAAAGTGGTGGTAATATACAGCATTTGAATTTGTCTTGAGTGAGAAAGAGAACAGAGAAAGAGAATTTAATGAACATTAGAGTGCTGTATAATGTCAAAAGTCCAGGAAGTATTACCAGAGAAGAGGGAAAGTGTCCAGGCTTTATCTGAAAAGATGCTGTAAATGCCAATTTTTCTTTGCCTCCTTATAATTTTTATCTTTCATTCAAACAGGGTTTCTCTTTTTTTTTTTTTTAGACAGAGTTTCACTGTGTTGTCCAGGCTAGAGTGCCGTGGCGTCATCATAGCTCACAGCAACTTCGAACTCCTGGGATCAAGCAATCCTTCTGCCTCAGCCTACTGAGTAGCTGGGACTACAGGCATGCGCCACCATGCCCGGCTAATTTTTCTATATATTTTTAGTTGTCTGATTAATTTCTTTCTATTTTTTTAGTAGAGATGGGGTCTCACTCTTGCTCAGGCTGGTTCTGAACTCCTGAGCTCAAACAATCTACCCGCCTTGGCCTCCCAGAGTGCTAGGATTACAGAGGGTTTTTTTTTTTAAATGAGAGAAAGGAGACCAATTTTCAATGCCACTGGTGAAATGAGACATGGTTTAAAATGGTAAATTGATGTGATATCCATTCACTTCTGCTGTAAAACAAACCACCCTAAAACTTGGTGGCTTAGAACATAGCCATTTATTTAACCCACAGCACTGTGGGTTAGCAATTTGAACTGGGTTTGGCTGGGAAGTTCTGGCCTAGACTGGGCTTACGGAGGCATCTATGGTCAGCTGCTGAATCTGCTGGGGGCTAGAACAGCTCATTTCTGCTCCACATGGTCTCTCATCTTCCAAAAGGCTAGCCCGAGCTTGTTGACTTGGCAGGCTTCCAAGAGACAGAGCCCAAATTGCTCCAGCTTTTAGAGGCCCAGACTCACAACTGGTGCAGCATTATTTCTTCCTCCTCTATTGGTCAGAGCAAGTCACATGGCCAAACTCAGCATCAAGGGATCAAAAAGATACTCTATCTCTTAAAATGAGAAATTGCAAAGTCAGATTGCAAAGGAATGAGACTTTAGGAAGGAATGGAAAGAGGAGCACTGGATTAAGAGTCAGGAAACCTAAATTCTTGTGCTGACCCTACCATCATCACCAAACTGTGTGACACTATGACTCTGACTTTCTCTTACCTATAAAACAAAGGATGTCCATTCAGTAAACTCTAAGGCTCTTTCCATAACTAAAGCCCTAAAGCTTCTCAGGCAGCTTTGCTTTCAGTAGGTCAGTGAATAAGTAAGCACAGTAATTTTTTTGTTATTATGTATTTCATTATCTCTCCGCTCTAGTCATCATCCCCTCTAGCTTGTCCTTCTATTCTAATCTTTAAGCTTTCTCCTTGGAAAATGTGGATTAATTGGGAGATAAATGTATTAAATTATCTCTTTTTAATTTCCAATATCTGTTGCACAAATAATATTGTTAAAACAATGGCACAAAAAGATACACCTTCCAAAATCCTAACACACATACTTAGACATGCACCATGAACACTTACATATAGCACATATGAAATTTAAAATTCATAGTCATTATTTTTAAAGTATATGACTTTATTTTCAAATATATATATACAGAAAAGTGCATGCATCTTAAGTATAGAGCTCAATGAATTTTCAAAATATAAACATATCCGTATAACTTGCACCCAGATCAAACAAAACATTACCAACAACTGAAATCCTCTCCTCATTCCCCACGCCCTGTCAATACTCAACTCCCAGTATCTTAACTTCTTTTTCTAGATCAGTTTTGCCAGTTTTTGGCCTTCATGGAAATGGAATTACGAAGAATGCACTCTTTTGTTCTGCATTCTTTCACTCAATATTATGTTTGTGAGCTTCATTCATGTTATTATATATAGTAATAGTTTGTTCATTTTTTATTGCCATCTATTATTCCATTGTATGAATATATCAATAATTTATTTACCCATTCTACTGTTAGATACTTCATTAGTCTCTAGTCTCCAGTCTGGAGCTATCGTGAATGTTCTCACATATGTTTTTTGGTACCCACACGTACAAATTTCTGTTAGGTATATACCTAGGGGTAGAATTATTGAATCATAGGTTTTATATCCAGCATTAGTAAATGCTGTTAAAGTTTTCCTAATTGATTTTGCCAAATTACAACCCCACCTGCAGCACATGAGAGCTCCCATTGCTCCACATCTTGAAAACATTTGGTGATGTCATTCTTCTTAAATTTCAGCAAATCTAATAGTCACTAGAGTTGTACAGATATATCATTGTGATTTTAATTTTGATTTTGTCAATGCCATTTTTATGATGCTTTTTTTCTTTTTTACATGACATTAAAGATCATTTCTTGAAGTTCTATCTAGTCCTTGAGTTCTGTGATTCTTCCTTTTCTAGTATGGAATAATACTTTTTAAAAATGCAGAAGCAAAGTATGGTATATACATAAAATGGAATATTTTCAGCCTTAAAAATAAAAGAAATTTTAATGCATGTTACAACATTGACAGACCTTGAAAACACTATGCTGAGTGAAATAAAACAGCACAAAAGACAAACACTATATGATTCCATTTATATGAAATATTTAGAGTAGTCAAGATCACAGAGATAGAAAGTATAACGGTGATTGCCAGGGGTGTGGGGTCAGGGGGAATGGAAAGCTATTGTTTAATGGGTACAGAGTTTCAGTTTTGCAAGATAAAACGAGTTCTGGAGATGGATGGCAGTGATGGTTGCACAATATGAGTGTACTTAATACCCCTGTACCGTATACTTAATATGTTTAAGGGGGTAAATTTTATGTTATATGTATTTTACCACAATAAAAAATTGAAAAAATATATGTAGAAAGAAAATGGTCATCAGTACAAAACTTTGTATAATGCATATGGTGTCTCCTCTGGTCTCAACTTTCAAAGTTCTTTCAGGAAAGGCCAGGTAGGTTATGAACAGAAACAATATGAATAATAGAAAGTTTCTAAGCATAATATGTTCCTTTACTAAGCATCATAGAAGTTATTTACCTTCCCCCACACCACTCCCAAAACAGAATCACTGGGTATACAGACGTCACAAGGAAGCAGATTTCAACTCAGTGTAAGAAAGTATCTTCCTTTGAATGAAGTGAATAACAACGAAATAGACTTCTGGACACTGACCATGTTTGAACTTTTTTTTTTTTTTTGAGGGATACTACAGACATAGGAAAACTGAAGTTTCTCCTGATTTTATAATTCTAGTAGGTTTTTCTTCATAATTGAATATGGATTTTGATTTTCACTGGACTATTTGAAGTGCCTTTTTGAAAGTGTTTCCTCAGAAAGGTTCTAGGTGGTCCTAAGAGGTAGATGGTCTTTTGAGATGATTCATGGCCATGACCCAACATGCCTATGTTTAGCCCAATAAAAATAGTCATGAAAAGGCATACGCCACTGTTAAGAATAAACTGTGATTGAAATAGACTAAACTTCATAGATGCCCATGAGCATGTCTGTTTTCTGAAGAGATATGGCTGCTTAACCTAGCCACATGAACTCCTGGTGACTCCCTGCTAAGCTCCTTAGACTGAATTAGATGGCAGCCAACTGTTTTTATGGAAGTCCCCCCGGCACACTCCCAGTCCAGCCTTGCAATGTCCTAGGCAATGCCAAATGAGAAGAGAGATGGATGAGACTATTCCTTATTCAAGCCATTTCCTATGTAAAATAGAAAACAAGTTAATGACTGACATAAACATTGTGATTACTTTTAACTAGGATATGAATCAGCTTGGTGTAAATGACTCTTTTAGAGCTATTTTTACTTTCATTAGAGCCTTGTCAGGAAACATTTTTTTAATAGGTGCCAAATCCAAGCTTATTTTTTAACCTACTTAGGTCTCCAATATTCTTCAACCTGAGATACTCAAGGCAATTTGTGCAGTCAGATCAAGATGCAAAGTGCAATTGAAAGCCTTTTGTTTAACTTGGAGAAAAATTATGTCCAAGGATGGTATCAACTAAGTATTTAACATAAACAGTTGATTTCTAAGATCTTTTTTAGTTTTATAATGCTGTGATCACTATTAAGTAATAGGAGATCATTTATTGACTGCTTTTATCTCACAAGGGAAGGGGATGCAATTATTTTTACCCATTGTACACATAAGGAAACTAAGTCCTAGGAAGGATGGATAAACTGCCCAAGGTCATTCTCAGTGCCAGGACTCTAATTCTGGCTACAACGTACATGTGCTTAACCATTACTCTCTATAAAGGACATGAGTTGTCATCCTCATTTACTCAGCCAGACTATAGGAAATAGGCATCAGGAATGAGAAGGGATATGGATGTATAGAAACTTTACTACCAATGAGAGTTAACAAGCAGTGGGAAGTGTTACTAAAATGAAGTTATGACATAGTTGCTGCAATATTCAAAAAGATATTACATTTTTAAAAATGCAGAAGCAAAGTATGGTATATACATAAAATGGAATATTTTCAGCCTTAAAAATAAAAGAAATTTTAATACATGTTACAACATTGACAGACCTTGAAAACACTATCTTGAGTGAAATAAAACAGCACAAAAGACAAACACTATATGATTCCATTTATATGAAATATTTAGAGTAGTCAAAATCATAGAGACAGAAAGTATAACGGTGATTGCCAGGGGTATGGGGTCAGGGGGAATGGAAAGCTATTAGATATTACACACTCCTGTCAAAAGATATTACATACCCCTGTCTAATTACACTCAATCAGGTGAACTTGCCTAAATCAGAGATTAGAGAAACAGTGCAAGAACTTTCCATCTGCAAATTCTAGATCTAATGAAGTTCCCAGACAGAATCTAATCTGCTTGCCCATGGAAATTGTTACTCAATTATTATCTCTAAAAGAATAAAGTTAGTCAGTTTATTACTGTTTCCGCATGCCTGGAGCAGTGACGAAAAGTCACTCAAAAAATATTTATTGAGTGCCTAATTGGTTGAATTTGAGCATGTCCTGGCTTACCTAGGTGGGCATATGGAGGGGGGCAGCTATAATTTTACTGAGATGTGGGCTTAGCAAACCTTCTAAGAGATAAAATAACTGAATTAGTTGGGAGTGATGGTGGAAACTCTAGAGCTAAGACTCCCAAGCTGATGTGAGGAAAACCACGGCTACAGTCCCTGTCTATAGGGACGGTCAAGGTCCTTAAGTTTGATTTGATAGCCTTGGCTGAGCTTTGGGTAAAAATCACTTTAAATGCAGAACAGTCCTTCTACATATAAATTGGCTTCTGGATCTGTCTTTAGGGATCTTGAGCTGAGTTACTAAGAAGAAAAAGGACTTCATGGCTTAAAAATCAGGGTAATGAAAAAGTTCACCAGTAGAGGGACTTCAATAAGCTAGAAGAATGAGATGATTTGTTTCTGGCTTCATTTCAGAATTTAGCATAGGACGGAGGAAGAACAGCCATCATTCCCTGACCCATGGGAGATGTCTATGCTGAGCAACAAGCCCACACTTACAAGTCAATATGGATAGGACATGAGGTGGAGACCAAAGAAGAGGTTTTGAGGACTATTGGAATGGACAGTCTCATGGAAACCAAGACATAAGCAGAACATTAGGAGCAACAGACAGAAGGAGAGAAGGTTCCTTGAGTAGAGGAGGACAGCAGCAGCTGGTATGGCCAAAACAACTGGGATCACCAGCAGTGTTACAACCAACAGTCTCCACCCCTGGGGAATGGGCAGGAAGAGCATTGGTGGGAGCAGCCTCTTATAACGGGAGCTCCTGGGGCCAGGCTGGAGGTTGGGAGCTCTCTATTCATCTTCTGGTGCTCCCAAGAAACCACATCCCTTACCTTTACAGGGAAATATTTAGATAAGTCTGCCATATGGGAACACATGGTATTATCAGAGAACCATGACACACCATGGAAAATTCATAAATGTCTTCTTTGCAAACCACCTGTGTCCAAGTTACCACAGGCAATAGAAATGGATATTTATTATACTCGGATATTTATTATATCCAACTTTAACACCAACTTCATAATTTCCTCAAGGGACTCATAGAAGAAACTTCTCCTATGTCTCAGTACCAAGAGTAGTTTTGCTTCTTCCAAGAAGCTCTTTTGCTTTTATTGTATTCATTTCACGAATCCTGGGATCAATCTTATTTCCTGCTATTAATAATCAGAGCAGGTCCAAATTTGTGACCTACCTCTAGCAAACATACATCTGTAGGGAATGCTCTTTTAATATTAATACTATATGCATTTGGGGTCCTAACTTTACTAATTTTACTTTAACTTCATTCCAATTTTGTACCTATTCTAATTTTCCCTTAATTCAATTGGGAAACGGCCTTTTCTTTCACTTTCTTGTTTTTGTTGTCATTGTTTGCATATGTGTGTTTACCTTGTAAATCTGTATTTCATGTCACCTAAAGTCTTTCAAAAATATGCCAATGTAAGAAACTAATAAGATATAATGAAATAAAGATAGGTTTTACATCTTCTATGTATCCAGGAATTTCTTTGGCTGACAATATTAAACTTCAAAGTTTCTAATGTCCTCTTCTTTTATTTTTCAAACCCAATACCCCACTTCCCATGTGTTCCCCTTCCTACCAAAATGACTGCCATATTTTAGAGGATGCTTATGTGAGTACATTGGAACCATGGCATTCTTAGAAGTTCTGGGACATTGTCATCAATTTATACAATATTCCACTAGCTTGTAAATTCCATAAAGATGAGCTGGCTGATTTGCATAGCATTGAACTCCTATATCTAGCACCATGCCTAGTAGGCACTCAAAAATTATTTATGGAATGAACAAATTGGGTTTCTCTATTGCTGTCAGAATAGACAGTGGAGATCAACTAGCAATATCTGTAGCATAAAATGTCAACTAAAGATTTGGAAATATTAACACACTTGAAGTTTAGAATTTTAGCTTGTAAGAATTATTGTAGTAAGTCGATAAAAAGTTTAATAACTTTAATTCTCCCCAAATCCTGCTATGTCCATCTATTTCAATCGTGTGTAACCTTTTTCCCACTCCCCACCCCAATTCTAGGAAAAGAAAATATAATTACATATGTCCCTTTTCTCTGTGTGTCCTTGTTTAAGACTTACGGTTTAAGCTTAGATTTGAATTCTCCAAGAGTTAAAATGAGAAGAAAGTATGAAAAAGATCATGATTCGTTTTTCTAAGCCTGTTCATCTTCCTGAGTTCCTACTGTCAACGGATTCTCCCCAGCAGGTTTCATTTCAATCCATGCCAACTAGCATGTATGGAGTCAGCATGAATGTATAAATCACATTATGGCTAAATGCAGAGGATGTAAGTGACTCAAAATGGTATCCAAGGCATTGAAGGCAAATGAGATGCAGCAGATTTGTGTGGCCAGGTCACCAAAGAAAGCATTCCTATAAAATGAAGGGATAAGTTGGGAGACAGGGGAAAATATCAGAATAAAAATTTTTCCCTTTTTTAAAATTGTGCAAAAAAAGGGAAAATATTAATGTTTTTCTTGTCAGGGTATACTATCTGAAGTTTTTTTTTTTTTTTTTGAGACAGAGTCTCACTCTGTTGCCTGGGCTAGAGTGCCGTGGCGTCAGCCTAGCTCACAGCAACCTCAAACTCCTGGGCTCAAGTGATCCTCCTGCCTCAGCCTCCCAAGTAGCTGGGGCTACAGGCATGTGCCACCATACCCGGCTAATTTTTTTCTATATATTTTTTAGCTGTCCAATTAATTTCTTTCTATTTTTGGTAGAGACGGGGTCTCGCTTTTGCTCAGGCTGGTCTCGAACTCCTGAGCTCAAACAATCTGCCCGCCTCGGCCTCCCAGAGTGCTAGGATTACAGGCATGAGCCACTGTGCCCGGCCTATCTGAAGTTTTTTGAAACTGATATTCCAGTGTTGTTCTGTGTTTTCTGGGCTTTGGTTCTGTTTTGTTAGTACTTCAGTGAGCCAAAGAATGAAATAATTTCTGAGTAAAAGAGGGTCTCTTATACCTTGGAATAATATAAAAAAATAAAAAATAAAATAAAATAAAAAGAGGGTCTCTTAAGATCCCACCATTAATTAGTTCATCTGTGACCATCGGCATCATCTGTTCTTGCTGCAGTAACAAAAATACCATAGAATGGGCAAGTTATAAACAACAGAAATGTATTTCTCACAGTTCTGGAGACTGAGAAGTCCAAGATGAAGGCACTAGCAGATGCAGCGTCTAGCAAGAGCCTGCTTCCTGGTTCACACACTGCCTTTTTTTCACTCTGCCTTCACATGGCAGAAAGTGCAAGGGAGTTTCTGGGGTCTCTTTAGTAAGGGCACTAGTTTCAATCATGAGGGCTCTGCCCTTATGACCTAATTACTTCCGAAAGGCCCCATCTTTAAATGTCCTTACATTAAGAATTAGGTTTCAATATATGAATTTTGGGAGAACACAAACAAAAAAGACTGTTAAGATGGTAATATTTGGATTTTTCTTAATCTGAAACCTGAAACATAAGACCTAACACTGTGGACTGAATTCCCTGTTGGATCTTCTGAGTTCAAAACATATTGGACTCTTGGGAACAAGGATAATAATGCCACATAGAAATTTCTATAAGTTAATACACGAATATACACAATTTTCCGAAAGCGAAATCACTTAGTCTTTTTCTGGGGTTTAAAAAGCTTGGTGATTCCATCAAAATACCTGCTCAGAGCTTAACCATATTGTGTGCGTTTTCACCCTTACCAAATAGCAGCCCTTGAAATCTGTCATTTTTCCTTGAATGGAAGAATTTTGGCTTCCCATTTGTGTAAGTAAATTTCACGACAACCTCTCTAGGAAAATTCACAGAAAGAAAAGGAGCGGTTTGTTCTGGCAGATAAATAGCTTCTCCACTCAACATTTCTTCAATGTGTTGTTTGTATTTCTCTCCTTACAGTTTTCTTTCCCATACGGAGAGAACATATTTTCACACAAACAGAAACATGTTCATATCAATATTTGGTTGAGATTTTGTCACAATGTTCCCCCTTGGCGTCTACTTAACTGCTGTTCAATAACAGACTTTCCATATTTACAGTGTCAACAAATGCTCAGGGAATTTTTTTTTCAGCCTTTAACAAAATAGTTTTATTAAATTGAACTGTCAATGGATAATATTGCGGAAGACTCTCCCCAATCTCTCTCTCTTCCTCATTCTTTCCTCCTCAGCACACACACACACACACACACACACACACACACACAGTACTCTGTAAATAAAAACTGAAAAGGGAAAAATGGTCAACGCTAGTAATATTTACAATGACTTTCGTATCTCAGCCCAGGTATTAAATTTGTGAGGAATCTTATTTACAAGAGACTTGTATTTGCCTATGCATTGCCACCAACTCTCATTCTGGGCAACTTATCCCCTCAATTTCTCTGGGCCTCATTTCCTATATTTGAACTTGGGAGGTCTGATTAGATGATTCCTGGTGACTCTTCCAACACTAAAATTCCATGACACTATATTCTTTTATTCATAGATTTTGCATAATAGCAGTAGTGTTCTGGTAAAGAAGCTCTCTGCAAGGAGAAGCCCTGGTTGGCAGCACTTGCCAATTTCTGTGGTATAAATACTTTCATCATGGCCATTTTCACACTACCAACAGTTTAACAACCAACTTTCAAATTTCAAATATTTAGTAACCAGTTCTCATGGATCGACACAATCTGGCACCAGTATACCACTTAAGCTACTGATAATAATGTTTGAGATTAAATTCATTTGGGATTAAATTCATTTTATGTATGTGTGTGTATATATAATATGTATATATATAATATATACTTATATATATTATATATAAATTTCTATTCAACTAACATAATTCCAAGACTGAAAAGATTGTACACATTCTAGAGAATCCCTTTCTTTCCATTCTCACTTCCACTACCTTAGTTTAGCCACCTAAAATCCAGATTATTATAAGAGTCACCATAACTCTCTGAATCAGTTTGGATTTCCCCAACAGCAGAGCCTGAGAGAAGAATTTCAATGCAGGTAGTTTATTTGGGAGGAGATAAGAACATTGATATGCGAAAAGGAAAACAAACATCTGTATTAACTCTGCCTTTTATTTCTATATTCTAACACTCTGACATCTGGGTTCTGGTTGACCCTGGAGAGGTCCTTTATCAGTGACTGACAGGATTTTGTGTGTAAATATCCCAATTCCCTTGCCCCTCAAGGGGATAACTTTTAGATGTATGTTCTATACCGGCTGCAGTGAGATTAAGCTGCAGTAGCCCACAATCAGTAGTTGATGTAGTAACATACCCTTTACTGACTGCCTACACGTTTGATTCTGTTTTAAAATATAGTGAAGTAATAGAAGTATGAAGTATGATGTGGCCAACAAATCAAGAGGATTTCCACTGAAAAGATCATGTGTTTCTCACAGTTCCCAAGAGGAGGGGGCAAGCTGTGCCATGACGTGGGGGGGCGGGTCACATGGGGTTGGTCAGGGCCAGAAGGAGAGGGGAACTGTAGATTTCTAAGGGAAGGAATGAATGAAGCAGGGTAAGCAGGATGTGCTTATTTAAATAATTTCAGCAAGCTCTAAGATATAGGTGCTGCCCCTAGTTGGCTGGTATCTGGCCCTGGAATGATCATAGCAGGTGGATTATGGCCTGGAGTGTGAGATCCTAAGAAGGTAGGTGGTTGGGGCGTGGGCTCTGGATTGGTTGGTTTGTATTTGAAAAGTGCGCTCACTGGCAAGTTGTTTACTGCTGAGATATTTACACACAAAATCCGGCAGTCACTGGTAAAGGGAGGCGGCAGGAGGAACATTAATATCCTGTCAATTCTTGTGGCAGAGCTGGTTGCAGTGACAAGAGAGAACTCTCAGGTGAAGAAAATCAGGTGCGACAGTTGAAAAATAGGCTGGAGTGCCCCCAAAGTGGTTCAGAGAAGGTGACAGAGCAGCACCAGCAATGCTGCTAAGGCATCACCGACCAAGTTCTCTTTGGACCCCTGAACTCTGACATACCCTTTGGGCCACTAGAACCACAAGGGATGACACCTGAAGGGATGATGCCTGAAACTTTAGGGACTATTAGTTCCAAAATGAGTCCTACCCTCAGCCAATTGCAAAAATCCATTACGACCCAGGTTCTCTTAATCTCAAATCCTTCCCCAGTGGTTTATGTAATGGCCGAATCACTTGCAGCTCTCTGAGAGTATCACCTACAGCCAACACACTGACTGAGCATCTTCACAGACTGAGGTGGAGTTTTTTTTCTACTTTCTCAACAGTACTGAAATCTGCTGCACTACTTTAATTTAGCTCCTTAAATTGAACCCATATGAAAAATGTGGGTGCTCGGTCCCTTCTCCTCTGTGGCTTCTGTAACCACCTTACTCCTTGACTCCTTGTGTGTCCCAAATTCTTCTGGATCTCTTCTTCAGTTCCCATCTCTGTCCTCCAACTGAACGATCTCATTTCTAAATGTTCACTCCCTCTGAACAGGCAGGCTCTAAGGATAATGCCGCTTCCAGAAGCTGTCTAGCAGTCTACGACGCTGCCTTGAGTCTCCTGCATGAAACATTTGCTGGATGGATAAGCAAACCCAAAGCAATGAAGGGCAGGAGATTCTGTTGTATCCTAAGTCCTCACCGCCACTTCCAACTCCATGTGGTAACCCTTCTTCCCCTATGCTGTCAGCTTTGCCCTTTCCCCACATCTAATAACCCATCATTTCTCCACATAACCCTAAAGGCTTTGTAGTCTTCCTCTCTCCTCCAAGTTGGGGACAAGACAAGTTATTGTGGTAGATCATCTGCAAAAATGGCTACCATTTTTTTCATTCCTCTATGGATACACTACTTCTCCCACCAAATGGAGGAATCTAATTCCCCTCATCTTAAATCTCAGTTTGGCCCTGTGATTTGCTTTGAACACGAGCGATGTTCTGTGAGTTCTAGAGCCTGGGCCTCGACAGGCCACACAACGTCCATTTATCCCTCTCTTAGAATGTAGTCACCATATAAAGAAGCTTGTGCTAGATTCATAACTGATGGGACCCCACATGGAGAGAGAGGTACAGGCAGCCCCAGCCATCCCAGTCACTCAGACAGGGCTCCAGGTCTGTGGGGGAGAAGCCATCTTGGATGTTCCCAGGCTGGTTTTCAGCCACATGAGGGAGCCCAGCTGTGCCATCTGGAGTAGAATTGCTCAACTGACTCCAGTCAACCTACAGAATTGGGAGACATAATAAAATTGTTTTGTTTTTTAAGCTATTGAGTTTTGGAATTCTTTATTATGCATCAATAGATGATAATTTCTTTAGTTCTCTCTCTTATCTCCCTACTATGTTCATCATTTATTTCAC
>CAUYSK010125496.1:0-10994 GCA_963575035.1 Avahi laniger
TATGGGCCACGTCATTGTGATCTTTTCCTAGAATGCCTTGGCACCACAAAAGAGCTTGGAAAGATCCACTCTACATGATCACCCCTGCAAGTGTCCCAATATCAACTCCCTGTCACACTGTATTCCGGCTCTTCTTGTCAGATTTAAATAATCCTAATATCCCCCAACCCCTTTTCCTATACCTTCTTTTCTAAAATCTTTGTTGTCATCATGATCTCATTAAATTTCATAGAGTCCTAGATCAGCAGTCCCCCACCTTTTTGGCACCAGGGGCTGGTTTCATGGAAGATGGTTTTTCCATTAAGGGGAAAGTGGAGCTCAGCGGTGATGGGAGCGATGAGGAGCGGCTGTAAATACAGACCAAACTTTGCTCCCTCATCCACCACTCTTCTGGGGCTGTGCAGGTGGTTTCTAAGTTTCACGTAAGACAATTTTTCCACGGATGGGAGGAGGTTGTGGGGACAAGAGGGGAGGAGGTAGAGCTCAGGCGGTTATGCGGGCTTCCTTTCTAACAAGCCAGGGATGAGTACTGGGCCATGGCCTGGGGATTGGGGACCACAGTTCTAGAGGTTAGGGAGAAAAACATTCTGTTTTATTGTGAAACCAGAGTCCAGACAGATTTCATCATAGTCAATGGCATCATTAGTGCCAACATTCACAAAATGATGTTCACTTCTAGAGGGGCTAGCACAGATGGAAACTGAGGAATCGGCCACCTGAAAGACTTCACTTTCACATCACAGATGCATCGTTCTTTCCTAATTATCTGTATTTCCTTAATATTTGGAGCCCACGGAAATATCCCAAAGACAGCAACCCACAGCTATGGTGTTCCTGGAGGCTGCAGTGGACAGCCTTCAAAATCCAAGTAGGCACAGACATAGGGTGTGGCAGGAACACGGAGACCAGGAGGCTGAATTTCCTGCGCGTAGCCCCAATCAGAGATTCAGAGACAGATATGGGAATGAGGCTATAATATGAAATTCCATGGGCAGGAAGAAAAGAACAGCAAGGAGAGTCGAGACCAACCCAACTGGAGAAGGAGTTATTTTTGTAGTTTTAAGAACTGAGCTGCCTAGAAATATAACCTCTTTCTGCATGTAGCTACTGAGCACTTGGAATGTGGTCCGTCCAAGCAGATATGTGTTGTAAGTGTAAAATACACATTGTATTGCCAAGATTACTAAAATATGTATATGTATATATTATGTATTTAAAATAATGCAAAGTATATCATTAACAAATGTATATTATTTACATATTAAATAGCATTTGGTATACATTGGATATATAGTTTTACTTTTTTGTTTTAATTTGGCTGCCAGCAAATTTAAATTATGTATGTGGCTTATATCTCTACCGGCCAGCACAGGTTTAGACAATGGATCCCCAACTTTCTTGCACATGTACCCTTATAGGGAAATGTAATTTAGATACATTCTCAGTATTTATTTTTAAATAAAAAAATCTGTCACACTCTATAAAAAGGTGGTGTATTTTATAAAATTTATTGAAAAAAGAAATTCTAAAAAGGAAAAATAAGAACAGAGATAGAAATTCTCAGACTGTCTTCCAGATCTCCAGTAGACCATGTGATGCACCCTTTTGGAAGCTAAAAAAAATTGTATTTGCAGCTTGTTTTATGAACCAACTAGATAGTCATATGTGGATAATTCCACCAGGCTTAACAGAGTAGACTGAAAGAATCTAAGAAAAATGTTTACTTGTAAGAACATTTAATTCATATTTAAAATTTTCTGTTCGGTTGAAATATACTGTTATATTAAATATTTATAATACTTATGCAAAAAATATTAAAGTAGCCTAAATACAAAATTAATATAAAATATGATATTTGTCTTTATTGAACAAGTCTATAGAAAATAAGTGGTGAGATGAGCAAACTTACAAATCTGAGACTAATGTCCACCTGATGGCTAATTTCACTAAATGTGAAGAAGAAAAATGGGAAAAGATTTTTTAAAAAGTCTATAAAGGATATGCTACATAAGCCCTGATTTATTAAATAGGAATAAGTGCCCAATTATCTCAATTACATAGCACTACGTCCTTAGCACATATTTTATTTAGCCTATAAAAATTAGGATCATGGACTCTTAAAGCTGGCAGGAAAATTAATGATCATCCCTGCCACCTTTTCTTTTGAAGGTAAATAAGCAGAAACGCAGGGATGCTAACACCCTGAGGGTACACGGTGGGGAGTAGGGAGGGCTTGTAGAGACTATTTGTGTCTGTTTTCTATGCCCTGGCCCTTTTTCGGCCAATATTTCCTGAATGCAGAACTCTAACAGCTTTACAGAGACAGGTTTGTTTTTGTATTGGATCCAGGTTTTTGAGCCTCGCTTTGATTACTCCACATTCTCCTTTCTCATGAGCAATAGTTTCAGACCTCACAAATAAATACATTGTGTTCTAATTTTTACTAACCCGGAATCAAATACGTTATGTCTGAATAATCTTAATTTCCAAAGTGTGTAGGGTCTGAGCTAGCAGTGTTTTACTGAATATCACCACCTGGGACACAGCTCCCACGTCTGCAAGCCCATTTTCTGCACACACTTTGTGTCTTTACTGTTTGCTGTGATTAAAGGAAACATTACGAATTCCCCAAACACCTCAATATGTTTTCATGATGAACTATGCCATTATGTTCAAATATTTATCTTATTCATTGGAACAGTAATGATGTGGGCAACACTTAATATCCTTCTGCATTTTCCCTGTTGATATTCTGAATGGAGGGAAGCAGATGCTCATATATTATAAACCTTTTACAGTGCACATGTGTGAGCATCAACTTTCCAATGTATTAAAAAGTAGCACAGATTGTTATAAGAATGTTAAATAAAAAAGAAGCAAATCATTTGGCGATTATGGCTTTTACGACCTCTAGACAAAATTTTATAAGCCTATCTTTATTATTAAAAAAGATGAAAACATTATTAAAATACATTTTTATATTTAATCAAATAAACTGTAATTATTTCTATGTACTTATTAGAATTAGTAAAGAATAGCAAGTGTTAACTTGTTGGTATACAGGTTTTCTGATCAAATTTTGTAAGAGAAGACCATGCTACCACAATCTCAGTTTACATTTTCATTTAGGGTATAACCAGAAAGAAGGTCAACTTTGCAAACAAACACTTGGAAGATTTTCAAGCCTAAAAATATCTTTTAATTCTGTGATAGCGAAATAATTTTTCTTTGAACCATCAATTTTATATACATATACATTTTAATTATACAAGTTGTATGCTTCAGCATTTCTGTGAATTTGCTATTTACCCTTTGATATAACATATTCTTTATCGACACTATGTTATAGCATTTTCAGCTCAATGGGCTTGCTTATGCCTATAACCCAGAGATTTGGGAGGCTGAAGAGGGAGGATAGGTTGAGATCAAGAGTTTGAGACTAGTCTCAGCAGCAGACTGAGACTGAGACCCCGTCTCTAAAAAATTTAAAAAGAAAAAATTAGTTGGGCATGGTGGCATGCACTTGTAATTTCTGCTACTGGGCAGACTAAGGCGGGACGATCACTTGAGCCTACGAGTTCAAGGCTGCAGTGAGCTGTGATTGTACCACCGTACCACTTCAGCCTGGGTGACAAAACAGCAGCGAGATCCATTTCTTAAGAAAAAGAAAAAAAAAAAATTCACGTCATCATTTAACAGTCAGAAGATTTTGACAAAGTTAGTGATCTGATAGACAGGAGAGGTATTGATGATGTGAGGTTGAGTGGTTTTGTTTGTTTCTTTTGTCTATTTGTATTTTTGTTTTTATAACTGCTCAACTTCTGGGATTCCCAACAGAGTAGTTCTGCTCAAAGAGTGGTTCCCATATCAAAGCAGGTCCTGGAATTGCTATTACTGATCAGTTAGGAGACAAAAACAGAAACTGACGATTTGCACACAGAAGGATGTGGGCATGTTGTCATTGCCTCAGCATCCAAAATCTACCTCGTTGAACAAAGCAGAGCCCAGAACAGGTGTTGACAGGCTTGTGCAGTAAGACCATGTATTGGAATCTGCATTGAACTAGGGAAAATACACACACACAGACACACACACACACACAGACACACACACACACACAGACACACACACACACACACACACAGAAGGAGTCTGCTTTACCAGGTAATTCATGTGAGTCCTACTGACGAAGAACATTATCTGTCTTCTAGAGCTGTGTTGCCCAACGTGTTAGCTGCTCACCACCTGTGGCTTTAGGGATCTGAGTGTGGCTATTCCAAACTGGGATGTGCTATGAGTGCAAATTAGCACCATGTTCTGAAGGTAAAATGTCTCATTAGGAATTTATATTGCATTGATGCTGAACTGATACATTTTTGACATTCTTGGGTAAATGATATATGTCACTAGCACTGGTTTCATCTCCTTCAGCTTACTTTTTTTTAAATATGGATATAAGAAAATGTTAAGTTGAATATGTGCCTTGCATTATATTTCTACAGGATGATGCTACTTTAGAGTATTTTAAATGGGCATGTATGTGGCATTTAAACTTTGTGGTGAGAAGTAGATTAAAAGTTACTCTAATCTATGATAGTATTTGACTCTCCAAGATGTCTTCAAAAAGTTACTCTAATGCCATGAAGCAGTTTAATTACATGAAAGTTTGGTTTGGGTTGGTTACTATAAAAGTTGAGTGTATGGGGGTTGGAGAGGATTATTTTTAATTTGTTAAAAGATTTTTTCTATAGTCCACAGCTCATTGTAGAAATTCATTTATTAAATTTAAGAAGAGATAAATACAAAGTAAAATTTTAGTAAATAAAACAGACTTTCCAGAGATTAGAAAATATTTAATCACTGAAAGTTATACATTTTTAATTTTTATTTTATTTTTTTAATTCAGGCTATTATGCGGGTACAAATATTTTGGTTATGTTAAATGCATTTGCCTCACTGAATATTTTTTAAAATTAGAAATAGGAAATAAGAAATGGAAAATGAAAGAAAAACCCACCATCTCTAATTCAAAAATCCAAAATGTAAAATGCTTTAAACCCAAAACTTTTTGAGTGACAACATGACATCACAGATTATGCACATAGTGGCTGACATAGTGATATCTTTGCTTTATGATGGTTAAATGTACACAGAGTTTGTTCTATGCAAAAAATTATTAAAAATATTGTATAAAATTACCTTCAGGCTATGTGTATAAGGTGTATATGAAATATAACTGAATTTTGTGATAAGATTTGAGTTCCATGCCCAAGATGACTCATTTTGTACATGCAAATATTTCCAAATTAAAAAAAAATAGAAATTCAAATTCTTCTTGTTCAAAGCATTTCGGATAAGGAATACTCAACCCACAGCGAGCATTCCTACAGCCATGACTTAATCACTGTACTGCGTTAATGTAAGTTTTACAATATTCCTGTTGAAAATACAGATTTCTATTTATTGTTGTATGGAGGTTGTTGTGATGATTGTCCAATATATTGTGCATGTGCCCGGGAAGTTTTCACAGACTTAGTCCTAGACAATGCAGTTGGTTTTATCCTAAGAGCCCTGCAAATGGGAAAGTTGGTCCATTCCCTCTTTATATTCATTGCTGGAAAATTGCTACCCAGTTTTATGGTCTATCTTAAGTAACTCTTTGGAGAAAAAGGCCTTGACACTTTATAATTCTAATCTCATGGTAGATTAAACTAATTCTTCTCCACTTGTGTTTATCTTACTCCAAATTCTCAAATTAACAGGAGATAAGACAAGAAGAAAGTCTTAACATATGATCCTTTCTCTAAAATATTTGCTGAACAACTCATTGCTTACAATGGCTCTTCCATGCTTTGCCCAGACACAAGCTGCCCTGGTGTAGGAAGCCCAGTCAGCTCTGACACTATCAAGACAGCATCGGGTAAACATAGTTTGCCTCCATATCCGTGACTTCTGCAACTCTGAATTCAACAAACCGCAGATCAAAAATATTAAAAAAAGCCAAGAAAATCATCCATACTAAACACGTACAGACTTTTTTCTTTTCATCACTCTCTAAACAATACAGTTATAACAACTATTTACATAGAATCTACATGGTATTAGGTATTATAAGCAATCTAGAAGAGATTTAAAGTATAGGTTATATGCAAATACTACACCGTTTTATATAAAAGACTTGAGCATCCATGGATTATGGCATCTCTAGGGGGTCCTGGAACCAATGTCTCTGTAGATACTAGGGACAACTGTACACACAAGACAGATGGTTGTCATGTCTGAACAGAAGGATCTGGAACAAAAGGCTCTTGCATGTTGAGAAGCATAGGGAATATTCCACCTAATCATTAAGACTATAACAATTCAAAATGGAAGTAAACCTTTTGGTTTTACACTCAATGCAAGAGTTAAGACACCATTTCTTTTGAGAGACTAATCATTGCAGGAAGGCCACAGAGACTGCAATAATTAGGAGTTGTGTAGCCTTAAGTCACACCACTGCTTTGTGCCTCCCTTTCCTCATAAGTAAACAGAGACTTAAAAAAATAATGCCTACCTTTCAGGATTCTTGGAATTAAACTTGTGCAGTCGGTAAACCATAGTTATTGTTATTAAGGTAACTAAATGTTGATATATTTTCAGATGACAAAAGAACACTTGACGCCAGGAGAAGGACTGTCACAAAGCAGTGAAGCTCAATTCTGCCAAAGATAAATTCTACTGCCGTTCCCTTTTGACTGTTTTTACTTAGCTAAACCTCCAACATTTCTGCAGCCTCCAAAATTTCCAATTTTATAAACCTCTGATTTCTAGGAGAAGCAATTGAACACTTGACTGGGATGTTTAATACTCAGAATATAAAGTTGACTATTTAAATATTTAGGTTTTCCTTCATTTGTCTCCTCTAATCTACAGTGTTAACTATCCAATTCTTCAAGCCTGTGCTAATTATTTGAGATTATGATTTTGTTTACTTTAGAGAGTTGGAAAGAATATGTTTCTTCATGAAAGGTAAAAAAAAACACAAGCTAAAATTTCTTGCTCTGGGAGAAACTTGTGTGATCTTTAGCACCCACCAGCTATTGTAAATTGTTTTATGCTGGGATGCAAGATTTCAGCAACCTGCTGCTACTGCTAAGCTTGTATGCAGTGACGAAAACCCATATACCAATAAATGGTGAGTTGAAATGATAATATATTAAGAAACTGAGGAAAAGTTTCTCGGCCAAAAGGAAAGCAAGCTAGGAAAAGTGGTGAGAAGCAGAATGAGGCCATTTGGTTGCACAGGAACATACCTCACTAAGTAACCACCCTTGCAGCAGCGTTGAAATGTCATCAAAATGAGAGCAAGAAAGGAAGTAGAAAGAATTATTCACAGGTTGACTCTTAAAAATATATAGTATATAAAATTTTTTTTCTTGGATGGTGAACAAAAATATTTTAAATAACCATATAGTGGGTAACAGGACAGTTGTGATTGCGAATATTACAATCCTATCATATCTAGAAACATTTAGGAGTCAGTTAATCTGTTTCATTACCTCTTGGCAGATGTTTAACTCACCCATTTGTTCATTTATCCATTAATTCATTACAGTTTTTAAAAGTTGCATGTAAAAGGTTTATTGCTGGAGATGAAATAGTGGAGAAAAAAAATTTGTCCTAACAGAACTTATAGACCCCGAGGTAAATTCCCCTACTCTTTTGTAAAGAATGGCAAAGGAAGCAGAAATAATTCTGGGTACATTTATATATTCTCCCAGTTAATTCTATACCCCTCCATTTTTGTTTAAAGGGAACATTAAATTTTAGAAATACTTATAAACTAAACTTTAAAAGACAAGAAGATCATTTGTCATTTTGTGCTTAATTTGAATTACAGGACTAGCCCCAGACTGGTCTTGAGGGAATGTTTTCTCTTATTTCAGAAACATCACCTCTCGCAATCCAATCTTGTATCATTATTATAAGTTATTAACCACTGGACTATCACATTGGAGAAATTGTCTTGGAGTTGTTATCTAGCAATCTTTCCCATGAGAATGACAAAAAGTACTAAAAATTGTCCTTTCCTGGCTCACTATCTAGGACTCAGACAATAAGAGAGAATAGAAGTCATTTAATGATAACTTGTTAGCTTTAAATAAATGTAGAAATTGTTTGGGGGCTAAAACAAACACTTGGTCTATATTAATTGACTTTCTTTTACATAGTCTAAATAAGTTAACATTTTTTAAGTATAATTAGATGAGAAATTGCATGGGCTTTGAGAGGAATCATGATAAAAAAGGACAGAAAAGATTTGACTAACATAATTAATAAGCTTAATCTCATGTAAATATTGAAACCTCGTGAATAGAAACTATACATCATTTGAAGTATACGTGGAACATCCACAACACACACTCACAACACAGTGAATATCATCAATTTCAAAAAGTAGAACTCAAACTTATGGTCACTAACCAAAATGCATTAAGTACTACTAAGCTATAAAAAACAATGGTGAATTAATACCTCTTGTATTATCCTGGATGGAGCTGGAGCCCATTCTCCGAAGTGAAGTATCACAAGAATAGAAAAACAAACACCATGTACTCACCATCAAATTGGTACTAATGGATCAAAATTAATGTGCACATATGGAAGTAACATTCGTTGGGCGTTGGTCATGTGATGGGGGAGGTGGGGAAGGGTACATTCACACAGAAGGGGTGCAATGCACGCTGTTTGGGGCATGCACATGCTTATAGCTCTGACTCGCGCTTTACAAAGGCAATTTATGTAACCAAGGCATTTGTATCCCCAGAATATTCTGAAATTTAAAAAGTAAAAAATAAAAACTAAATTAAAAACAATCAAAGATGAACAGGAAAAAACAGAGAAAAACTATAAATCTAAAAACTATGTAACATCCTTCTAATAAACTTTTGGCTTAAAGGAGAATTGTGAACTGGCATTACAAACCAGTTAGAAATAAAAAGCAATGAGAAATACTAAATATAAATGCTTCCAGATATAAACAAAATCTAAATGGGGAAAACTTATAGCCTAAAATATTTTCAATAAAAATCAAGAAAGACTACAAGAAAGTGAACTGAACTTTAATCCAAGAAGTTGCATTCTTAAATGATTAAAAACTTTTAAAAGAGAAAGGATATGAATTTTTAAAGAAAAAAGCAAAAATTAAGGAAATAATTGATTTGGTAAGTACAATATGATTGTATATTTTACAAATTCAGAGAAAGATAAAAAAGAAGATAATTAAAATGTTACAAATAACAAGAAAGGATACTTTCTTATATAATTATTTTTTAATTATCAAAAGATTTTGTGGCAACAATTGATTTTCTAGAAAACCAACTAGAACTGATCTCATTTTTTTCTTTTTTTGTAAAATGTAAAACATATGACCAGACTGATAAACTCTTATTAAAGTTTTATACTTCTATTTTACACACAGAGAATAACACACATGTACAGCAGGCTGCCAAGAATGTTTTTTTTTTTTTTTGCCTGTCTTTTTGTTTTGTGTTGTTGGTATATCTGGAACCCAAAAGGTTTTACTTGGCTTATTCTATTTTGTAATCAAGAAACAGGTAATATTCATGTCAAACATCTTGTTTGAGAGTCAAGAAACAGATGTACAGATAACTAAATCATTGTATAAGGCAGTACAGATTCCCTGTAGAAAAAACTGAAAAAAACCCCAAAACTATAGGAAAATATCATTGTGAACAGAAGTCAAATGTTTTAATAAAGCCTTGAGAAGTTGAAACCAATGCATATTAAAAAAGTCTCCAGATAACTAATTCTAGTTTATCTAGAGTCACAAGGAGGTTTTATATTAGAGAAAAAGAGCAATGAGTAACAATGTATTAATAAATTATAGGAAAATATTATTTCAATAAAATAAATCTGGTTAAGTTTAATCAAGCATACATAACTAAGAGCCAAAACTCAATACTCACATAATGAATGAAAGCAATCTCTCCTAATCTGTTAAAAAGTGTGTACATCTGAAGAAAACATTGTTAGTAATGAAATATTGGAAGCATTCTTATTTATCTAGGAAGGGGATAATGATGTCTATTATCACTTCTGTGTTTCAACATCTTTATGGAAGTTCTAGCCAGAATATTGAAAGAAGTTTTATATATGTACACACATATCTATATGAGAGACCTATATACTGAAAATTAAAAGTTATAATTAAAATGTATACTTCTAGATACTATAATTGTCTACTGGAAATCCAAGTGAATCAATGAACAGAATATTAGAACTGGAAAGTTAAAATTAAGAAATATATGTTAGAAATATTATTAGAATACCAAAAATAAAGCTCTTCTGTATTCCAAATATGGTTTTATATAACACGATACCACTAAAACTACCACCAAAAACACAGCAAATTATGCCACATTCTCTTTGACCATTACGTCAGGAAATGATGCTTTCACTGCTGTGTGCGTTTGTGTTAACATGCGCTTTCTCAACCAGTTCACGTTTGATGTTCACACTTCATGGTTAGCTGGGTGTAGTTTTATTTCCTTTTCTCCCCTCTCCGAAAGCTTTTCCATGATTGATTCTTTCTTTAGTTCTTTTTCTTAAACCAATCTTAGTACATACACAAATTATTAGGCGATGTTATCGTTGACAAATGTCGAAACGCAGTGAACATTATCAAGGCCATTGTTGATGATTTTACATCCATTCCCTTTCAAAGTTTGTCACACTCTTCCCTCAGATGGGTGCACAGGTATTTCTCCAGCAGACATTAACATAGACATGCTCTAGGAAAATCTGGTACATTCCAGTGAGTTCACAGGGAGATGATCTTGAGTGTGGATATATATTTATTTTGTTTGTGGGTATTTGAGAGAGAGAGGGGGAGAGAGAGAGAGTTTGTGAGCTGTGTTGTCAAGGAAGCAAGCACATTTCCAAAACTGAAGACTATTTAAAATGAGCTCCCATATTTCAACTCAGTTTCT
>CAUYSK010125499.1:0-16047 GCA_963575035.1 Avahi laniger
ATAACCTAGTAATTAAATGGTTGTAACAATACTTTTACAATCTTTTTTTTTTTAAACATTACTTTTTCTTTTTCTAGAGACAGGGTCTCACTCTGTCACCCAAGCTGGAGTAAAATGGCACAATCATAGCTCACTGCAACCCCAAACCCCAGGCCTCAAGGGATACTTCTGCCTTAAGCCTCCCAAGTAGTCAGGACTACAGGCATGCACCACCATGCCCAGCTAATTTTTTTACATTTTGTACAGATGGGGCGGGGGGAGTCTCGATATGTTGCCAGGCTGGTCCTGAACTTCTGGCCTCAGGCAATCCTGCCACCTTGGTCTCCCAAAGTGCTGGGATTATAGGCATGAGCCACCATACTGTACTCATAGTTTAAAAATTTTTATAACACAGCAGGGAATTCATGCCCTTATACTATACTATCCTAAAAATTGGAAGAACTCCCCAAAGGTACTGTATATAACAATAAAATGTGACTTTAAGGAAACTGATAAACATATTAAAAAGCTAATTGTCAAGTATTCTACCACTAATAAAAAAGAATCCTCTATAGCAATAAAGTGGGAGCAAACCTTGGATATCAGTGTCTAAATACAAACAATCAAAGAGTCTGTTAAATCTGTACCTGATTAGGGATTCTGCAGCAAAAAATGCTAAATATTATTAATGTGTCACACATTCAGGATAACTCATAAAGTATGTCTAGCACCAATTAGGAGATTTTTAAGATGTCTTCTCCCTCTTAAAGGACAAATTTGTGAGACTTGACATTAACATAGATACACATTAAAGTAAACATATTCCTAAATTCTGGAATGTCTTCTAAATCTCCAACCCCATATCCCTTTCCTCCCTGATAAGGTCTGCAAACACGAACTTCATTTTTAAGACTTGGGTCAAGAGTTACGTCTGTGAAGCTTTTGCTGACAGTTTCATCTTTCCCTATCAAGTAGAGCTGACAATGCTTCCTCTATGGCCCACTGTACCACCTAAGACTTTGATCATGGCATCACTGTTTACTTGTTCATATGTCTATTTTCCCAAGGAGACATAAACTATTTTCATCCTCAAAACAGGAATTACATCTAATGTTTGCTGAATGAATTATATATAAGGACGAAAGAAAAGCAGCAGAAATGACCATCTACGATATGCCACATTCCATACTAGGTGCTCTCTCATTCTTACTTTATATAACCCTAAAACCATCCCAGTGACATGGGTGGTATTATAGCCATTTACACATAGGAAAACTGGGACTCAGGGACATTAACTGCTTTGCCCGAGGTAAAATCTTACTGGAACCGAAAGTCTGGAATCAAATCCAGATCTGCCTTACTTCTAAATTCCAGTTCTTTCTCTACCAAGGTATACACACATGAGAAACTTAATAGGTTTGGGCTAAATTATAAGTAATGAATGAATTGGCTGGGCACAGTCACTCACACCTATAATCCCAGCATTTTGGGACGTGAAGGCAGGAGGATCGCTTGAGCCCAGGAGTTCCCGACCAGCCTGGTCAATATAGAGAGACACCGTCTCTACAAAAAACATTTTAAAAAAATTAGCCAGGCATGGTGGCGCATGCCTGTATTCTCAGCTACTCAGGAGGCTGAGGCAGGAAGATTGCCTGAGCCCAGGGGTTTGAGGTTGCAGTGAACTACAATAACGTCACTGCATTCCAGCCCAGGAAATACAGCAAGACCCTGTTCTCAAAAAAAAAATGAAAAAAAGTAATGAATAAGTTTAAAATTAAGATGTTTAATCCTATTTCTCCTTATTTTGTGGACTATGAATCATCTTTCAATGAACTGAATCCAAGTAACTTTTAGTACCTGATACAGTATCAAGAAAAGAACAGTCTTTTGGACAAAGAAATACACATGAAGATATTGGGATTTTTTTTCCCTATGAGAACACAAATAAGGAATAAATAGCAAAGCTAGTAAGACTTTTTAATGTGCTTTTACATTAAGAAGAAATAAACTGAAACATTATATAATGTTGAAATGCCAAAATTACTATAAAGTTTTAAGAACAATTTATCAGAAAATTTCCAATTGACACTATTAAATTCACCAATTTTGGTGGACTGTATAAAAATACACTATTTCATATAACTATGTTTTATGGCCAAGTAAAGTTTTTTCTTTTAAAAAAAATAAAAATAAAAAAATAAAAATCCACTATTCTAAGAAAAAGAATGATCAGTAAATGCACTGAAACAGGGAATCACTGTAAAATTAAAAACATAAAAAGCACTTACTATTCCTTTAGGTTTATCAATTTTAAAACTAACATTCGATCAAAATTTACTAACAAAACATATATCTAATGCACACAAAACTATATAAAAGATATTTGTTGTACGGCGTTCATTCAGTTCATCCTCTGTGAACCTCATTAATTCACAAAATAATATACAACCCACATCTATTTTTTCCTATTTCGTTAAGATAAAGAAAAACCTGTTACTATACAATTAATGTTAGCATTTTGATTTTCTGGTTTGCAATTTTAATTACGTGGATCCAATTTCAAGAATACATACGCAACTTGGTCCTTTCCATGTCAAATAAAAAGCATATTTACAAATCAAAATGTTATTTCAGGCCGGGCGCGGTGGCTCACGCCTGTAATCCTAGCACTCTGGGAGGCCGAGGCGGGCGGATTGTTTGAGCTCAGGAGTTTGAAACCAGCCTGAGCAAGAGCAAGACCCCATCTCTACTAAAAATTGGAAAGAAATTAATTGGACAACTAAAAATATATAGAAAAAATTAGCCAGGCATGGTGGCGCATGCCGGTAGTCCCAGCTACTTGGGAGGCTGAGGCAGTAGGATCGCTTGAGCCCAGGAGTTTGAGGTTGCTGTGAGCTAGGATGACACCACGGCACTCACTCTAGCCCGGGCAACAGAGTGAGACTCTGTCTCAAAAAAAAAAAAAAAAAAAAAGTTATTTCAAAGACTAGAAGGCTATACATCAGAAGAAAAGGACTGGGTATCTCTGAGAGATACACTACTATTTTTTGCATTTTCAATATATTATTCAAAAATATAAATCACATTTGAAATAAAAAATCCGTAACCTAAAACCACGTATTTCAAATGCATGAACAAATGTATGAAAACTACTTCTTTCAGAACTCTATAAAAGTACCTGACACACAGTCACACATTCACTTGACAAATATTATTTATATGTAAAGAGTATGAGTTAAGCAAATAATTATCAAAAACATTTTTATAAATAATTCCCATTAAAAAATTTAGAACCCCCCTGAAATGAACAAAAGATTAAATATGGTCATGTACCTGCTTGTACGCTGTGATACACGTTGAACTACAAAACTTCTTAGACTGTCCCTCTATCTGAAGCATATGGCATTGTCCAGAACCACTATAACAATAACCCCCGCAGTTCTCACAACAGTTCATGGTGAGGTTATTAGCAGAGCGAAACTTAGAGAAGCAGGCATCACTGCAAAGTTTATGTACCACGTTCTGGTAATTAACTTCATGTCGAATCTAGGATTAAAAAACAACAACATAGAAACAACAAGCAGAGAACATCAAAAGCTGTATTTTAAGCATAAACATTAGATTCCTCCCCACAATAAAGTAAAAAGGTAACTTACAACAGCATTCTTCTGACACATGCTGCATTTGGTTGAAATACTATTCGTATTTATGGTAACAATAGGTTTTTTTTTCAGTTCATACGTTGACAAACATGACTGACTGCAAAAATCTTTACTAGTGGTAGTATTTTCAAACTGGGCACTGATCACATCCTTTGGATTTAAAATGTCTCTAAAAATAAGAACAATGATAAAATAAGACACAGTGTAATTCATTTCTCTCCTTTTTGAGAGCTAAAATAACTGAAGAAAACAAAGGTGATTATGCTGTAGGGAAAAGGCACTGAAATTTAAATTTAAAAACCTGGGTTTTCTGGGATACGCTTATAAGTTGCTTTGATCCTTAGGCTCTTTTCCATAAAATGGAATTAATGTATCACCTACTTCTTAAAACTGTTGTGAGAATTAGCATGTTTCAAAGTTTCAAAGGAAATACATCAAATGGTTAGCATTCATTACCTTTACAGGTAGGATTATAGGAGATTTTAATTTTCTTCTTTATAATTATCTATATTTTCAAAACATTCTTTAAAAATAACACTACATTACACTTGAAATACTTAAAAACCAGTATTTTTTAAAAGTAAACATACATTTTAAACTACACAGTATATATTTTAGCATGGCTACATAAAATATAACATTTCCATATCTGAATAATTTGATTCATAAGCATTAGTAACAAAGGCTATGAAGATTAAAACCCTAATTATTAAGGCTCCCTACCACTTCAGCCCCAATCCCACCACCAAACCATTCTAAGTAGTTTACCAGATAGTTTAAGTGGAAACCATTTTAAAAACCAATTTTTCAAATTGCTGGGATTTTCTAAACAGTATCCCATGAGTATATACCCACATAATACTTAATAAACTGTTACATTCATTTCTGCATCTTAAACAACTTACACTAATACTTTTTTAAAAAAAGATTACAGGCATACCTCATTTTATTACACTTCACAAATAATGTGTTTTTTAACAAATTTAAGGTATGTGGCAACCCTGCATCAAGCAAGTCTATTGGTGCCACTTTTCTAACAGCATTTGCTTACTTTGTGTCTCCATGTCACATTTTGGCAATTCTTGCAATATTTCAAACTTTTTCATTATTATTATATCTGTTGTCATGATCTGTGATCAGTGATCTTTGATATTACTACTGCAATGATTTTAGGTCACCATAAACCATGCCCATGCAAGATGATGAACATAACTGATAAACATTCTGTGTGTTCTGGCTGCTCCACCGATTGGCCATTCCTGTCTCTCTCCCTATTCTTGGGCTTCCCTGAGACACAACAATATTAAAAGTAGGCCAAATAATAACCTCACAAAGGCCTCTAAGTGTTCAAGTGAAAGGAACAGTCCCACGTCTCTCACTTTAAATAAAAAGCTAGAAATAATTAAGGTTAGTGACGAAGGCATATCGAAAGCCAAGACAGGCTGCAGGCTAGGCCTCTTGTGTCAATTAATCAAGTTGTAAATGGAAAGGAAAAGTTCTTGAAGGAAATTAAAAGGGCTATCCCAGTGAATACACAAATGATAAGAAAGCGAAACAGCCTTATTGCTGATAATGGAGAAATTTTTAGTGGTCTGGATAGAAGATCAAACCAGCTACAACATTCCCTTAAGCCAAAGCCTAATCCAGAGCAAAGCCCTAATGCTCTTCAATTCTATGAAGGCTGAGAGAGATGAGACAGCAGAAGAAGAAAAGTTTAAAGTTGGCAGAGGTTAGCTCATGAAGTTTAAGGAAAAGAGGCCATCTCCATAACACAAAAGTGCAAGGTGAAGCAGCAAGCACTGATGTAGAAGCTGTAGCAAGTTATTCAGAAGATACAGCTAAGACCATTGATGAAAGTGGCTACACTAAACAGATTTTTCAAAGTACGTGAAACAGCTTTATGTTAGAATATGTTATCTAGGACTTTCATAGGTAGAGAAGTCAGTGCCTAGCTTTAAAGCTTCAAAAGACAGGCTGACTCTCTTATTAGGGGCTAATGTAGCTGGTGACTTTAACTTGAAGCCAATGCTCATTTACCACACGAAAATCCCAGGGCCCTTAAGAATTATGCTAAATCTACTCTGCCTGTGCTCTATAAATGGAACAACAAAGCCTGAATGACAACACATCTGTTTACAGCATGGCTGAGTATTTTAAGTACACTACTGAGACCTCCTACTCAGAAAAAAAGATTCCACTCAAAATATTACTGCTCATTGGCAATGTACCTGGTTACCCAGGAGCTCTGATGGAGATGTACAAGGAAATTAAAGTTGGGTTCATGCCTGTTAACACAACATCCATTCTGCACCCCACATATCAAGGAGTAATTTCAACTTTCAAGTCTTATTATTTAACAAATACATTTTGTAAGGTAATAGCTGCCATAGATAGTGATTCCTCTGATGGATCTGGGCAAAGTAAATTGAAAACCTGGAAAGGATTCACCATTCAAAATGTCATTAAGAACATTCATGATTCATGGGAGGAGGTACATATATCAACATTAACAGTAGTTTGGAAGAAGTTTGTTTCAACTCTCATACATGACTTTGAGGGGTTCAAGACTTTAGTGGAGGAAGTAACTACAGATGTTGTAGAAATAGCAAGAGAACTAGAATTAGAAGTGAAGTCTGAACATGTGACAGAATTGCTGCGATCTCATGATAAAACTTGAATGGATAAGGAGTTGCTTCTTATGGATGAGCAAAGAAAGTGGTTTCTTGAGATGGAATCTACTCCTGTTGAAGATGCTATGAACACTGTTGAAATGACAACAAAGGATTTAGAATGTTACACAAACTTAATTGCTAAAGCAGCAGCGGAGTTTGAGAGGACTGACTTTAACTTTGAAAGAAGGTCTCTTCTGGGTAAAATACTGTCAAAACACTGTATGCTACAGAGAAATCTTTTGTGAAGAGTCAATTAATGCAGCAAACTTCACTGTTGTATTTTTAGAAATTGTCACAGCCACCCCAACCTTTAGCAACCACCGCCCTGATGAGTCAGAAACCATCAACAATGAGGCAAGACCTTCCATCAGCAAAAAGATTAGGACTCACTAAAAGTTCAGATGGCTGTTAGCATTTTTTAGCAATAAAGTATTTTAAATTAAGATACGTACTTTTTTTTTTTTTTTTTAGAAATAATGCTACTGCACCCTTAATAGACTGCAGTGGAGGGTAAACGTAACTTCTACATACACTGGGAAACCAAAAAATTCATGTGATGTGCTTTATTGAGATTTTTGCTTCACTGAGGCGGTTTGGAACTGAATCCTCAATATCTCCAAGGTATGCCTGCACAAATATCTCGGCTTCCATGAAAGATAATAGTAAACATAATGGGAAATTATCATGAGGAACACCTGATACTATGCTATACTGTAATACACAACTCCATACTTTGTCATCTTCCATACTTAGCAGCTCTAGACTGCTATGTTTTCTGTATTTTCTTGTCTTTACAGTATTTTAAAAACTAAGCTTTAATGTATTTCATACTGAGCAGTTGTACTGAGCCAGACACTAGTTAAATCCTGAGTCAAGATATAGTCCATATTTGTGCTCAAGGAGCTCACAGTTACTGGGACGAATAGACAATTTATAAAATATTGTAACAGAAGCATTCTTAAAATTAATAGTATAAATAATTTTGAAAAACATATGAATATTGTACAATACAAATATAAATGAAGAAATAATTTTTCAGATCATATGTGACATGAAAGGCCACCCAAAGAAAGATGACATTTTAGCTGTACCTTCAATAGGAGTTTTCTACAAGGTTAAGGAGATAGGGATTGGGAGCAGCACGGAACAAGGCGATGAAGATAAAAAAGTAGGTATTTTTCACTGCTCTCAGTATGCTTGTAGTCCAGTTGGATTACATTTTATTGTAGCAGTAGATTAGATCTTATGCCAGAATGAGAAGCAGCAATCTCATTCCAGTTACTGAAAATTCAGAAATGGAACATACAATCCAGAAACAGTTACTTCTTTGAATACCATTATACCAAGAAGCTGGATTTTCTAACAGTATTAACAAAATTATCCTCCAAATTACCTCTTTTATGTAGAACATGAGATAGCTTTTTAAAAAACAAATTATTAGGTCCCTATTATTAAGGAAATCTAAAAATTAAATGACAACCAAAATATTTTCAAATTTTAGGTTATGTTCACAAGGCTAAGATATGGTTAACAAAAGATTAATAAATATAAAATTGTTATTCTGAACAGCTAATGAGTTTCTTTTAGCCTAAGTGCTGCTGCTATATTTCTATTAGTCTACAAAAATGGCAGTAGCTAACAGGAAGGAAATCTTTTCTACGTCTGCCTATTCAAATTAAATTGAAACCTTTCTTACAGGAACTGATTTACAAATTAAACCTGTTTGACCATATAGACTATGGTCAATGTGTGTACTAAAATTAACCAGCTACGTGACTCTGAGCAAAACTTTTGGCTTCTTTGAATTTAATTTTCTTATATTTCAGGTACATCCAATTCAGCAATTTTACAATCAGATAAACCAAATTATACCAAACTATGGCAACAAATGTATAAACAAGAGGGGTGAAAAGGGAAGGAAAGGTAAAGTGGTGAACAGGAAATGAAAGGGTAATTGAGGAAGTAAATTGGAGTATAAAGAAAAACTTGATCAGTGGTTGAGGACTGGAGCAACAGGAGAAAAAGGTATTCTGTAAAATGAGAAGGAGGTGGAAAAGTATTAATAAGAAAGAAAATGAAGAAGAAAAGCCTGAGGAGATATGCAGGTAGGAAGCACCTACAAAATCAGAATGGGTGAATGAAAAAAAGTAAGGAGTAAAAAAGGGTAAAAGAATAAGTGAATGGAAAGGTAGAACAGTTAAGAGTCAAAGAATAACAGGTTTAGAAAAATGGAAAATTTGTTGGATAATGGATAAAACCAAATATGACAAGAGAAATATAATCTTAGAGAACAAATGAATTATATAAGATTAAGACATAGATAAGATGACATGTAGGTAAAAATAACCTGTCTCTAGACAAAACTAAGGCAAAGGGACATGATAAATTTAGATGAAGAGTAACATGTATGAACAAGAATAATAAATAAAAAACCAGAAAGAACATATATACATTAAAACTTATCTGAGTTTTCTATGGTCATTTTGAAAGTAATTGATAAATCTTTGAAAAGAAAAAATCTATGATTGTTATTATAAAAGGAGAAACACCACTGAAATTTTAGGGATTCTTGATGCCTAACATAAGAATTAAATAAGGAAGCATAAAAGGAAGTTGTTATGTGAAATCATTTCATGGCAAACTAGGAAACAAGAAAAAAAACTATGAAAAGTATATTTTTCAAGCTGACTTAATCTTAGAATCCCATGATGCATCACTGGAATACAGAAATTAGAGACATGATATATATGTAAGTACTTGTTTTTAAACACATGTTTTACAATTCAAAAGGTATAAATGAAGTCTATTTTTACTAAACTTCCAAAAACATTATGTGGAAACCAGTTAATAGTTTCAGCATATAAATTGTAACCATAAAGTAATAAGAATAGCTTTTTAAAGTTAGAGTCATTAGACAGATAGATAGATAAATAAAACTGAATATTTACCATGTACAAACATGATGTTTTCATGTACAGGCTAAGTATCCCTAATCTGGAAATGCAAAATGCTCCCCAAATCTGAAACTTTTTTGAGCATCAACACAATGCTCAAAGGAAATGAACGCTCGCTGGTGCATTTCAGATTTTGAATTTTCTGATTAGAGATGTTCGGCCAGTGAATATGTATAATGCAAATATTCCAAACTCTGAAAAAATCTGGAATCTGAAACACTTTTGGTTCCAAGCACTTAATATCAGCAATACTCAACGTGTACGTATACATTGTGGAATACTAAATCTAGCTAATTAACATAAGCATTACCTCATATAGCTATTATTTTTGTGGCTGAGAACATTTTATATCTACTCTCTCAGCATTTTTCAAGAATACAATTTATTATTACCTTTAGTCACCATATTGTACAATAGAGCTCCTGAACTTATTCTTCCTGTTTAACTGAAATTTTGTATCTTTTGACCCACATCTCCCCAGCACCCTCTCCAACCACCTCCTCATGGTTTATATTTTAATGAAATAAATAAAAGGAAAATAAGCCAAAAATCTATCACTCAAAATAGCCTTGGGATACTACTTATTCTAACAATGACAACATAACTCAAAGATATATATTTTTAGCTGGGCATGGTCACTCACACCTGTAATCCCAGCACTTTGGGATGCCAAGGTGGGAGGATCGCTTGAGGCCAGGATTTTAAAAGCTAGCCTGGGCAACACAGTAAGATCCCATCTCTACAAAAATTTTTTTCAAAAATAAAAAATTTTTTAAAAAGATATATTTTTTAAAACTTCCCTTTTAGAAATTCCTTCACCAAAAAAATTATAAGTCACAAAACTTATAATTTAATCTTATTATTTAATTAAATTTCTTTTTTTTTTTTTTTTTTTTTTGAGACAGAGTCTCACTCTTTTGCCTGGGGCGAGTGCCATGGCATCAGCCTAGCTCACAGCAACCTTAGACTCCTGGGCTCAAACAATCCTACTATCTCAGCCTCCCAAGTAGCTGGGACTACAGGCATGAGCCACCATGCCCGGCTATTTTTTCTATATATATTTTTAGCTGTCTAATTAATTTCTTTCTATTTTTGGTAGAGACGGGGTCTCGCTCTTGCTCAGGCTGGTCTCGATCTCCTGAGCTCAGAACGATCCGCCCGTCTCAGCCTCCCAGAGTGCTAGGATTACAGGCGTGAGCCACCACGCCGGCCTCAAATTTCATTTTGAACAAAAATTGATATGAAGTATTTTAACTTACCTTTTAATCAATATACATTATTCTAAATGGCTTTTAGCTACATGTCAACATTAAATAGACCCTAGGGGATAAAAATTTGATACCACTGAAACTACTGAAAAGATTGTGTTAATTATATTAGTTTAAAAGAAAATTCCAAAACAAAAAGTTGCAGAAGTTTTTGTTGCTGTTCTTTTAAACAGCAACAATGTTACAAAGAAAATAGAACTTCCAAAGGAAACTAAAGTCCAATCTACACTTGGACATATAATTTATGCTATATATGTAAACTGCTATTTTACTACTTCAAATACAACCAAACTTCACCCTTCTGGTTTCAAAGAAACGAAGCATAAAGGATGTGCATATAACTTACTTCCAGAAAAGCTTCTAACCATATTCAAATTTCTTTTAAAAGTCTCTTATCTAAATGAACCAGAAGAGGGAGTATCTTTTTCCCTTTCTAGACAGAGAAAAGGCTGCATTCTATGTGAGGAATTACAAACACTAATCCATAAAGTGATAAATAAATCACAGTTTGAGTGGCTTGATAACAAAAAGCCAACATGTTTCAAAACGAGAACATTTTCCCTCTTTTGTGACTTATTCAAACAATTTCTAAGAATCACCTTATAAAATCAGTCAAAGTTAGTTCATATTCCTCAAATAAATAAGAAGACCTTATTATCATCATATGGTCATGCCCCTTTTTGTTACTAAACATTGCAATGAACCCTCTGAAGCAGTTTGGAGATACTGAGAAGATAAAAATATAAACACTAGAAGCCATTTAAAGTTAAAAAATAAATTAAATAAATTCCAATTATGTAACAAGAAATATAACTTTAAATATTTGTTGAATTTAAATACCTATTGCCTACAGTTACAAGATAAAATACTGTGGTAATATAATACTCCTTGATGTGTACTTTTTGTTATACAAGGCATCTCAATTAATAAGAATGGAAGGGTTTGTTTCAAAAACACTTCTCCATATATAAAAGGCACACTATTTAAAGCTTAAAAAAAAAGCTGAGTGTTAAGCACCCAGAAAAGACTAAAAGCAACAACTGAAAGTAGACTGAAAATAATGTGGTTATTTCTCAAAAAAAACACCAAAAAAAAAACACAGACGTATAGAAAATCAAACATAACATGTAAGCTAAAAAACAAAGTATGTTAAAAGAAAGGAAATAAAAAGATAATTTAGAATTCTGCTATACTTTGAGCAACTTGAACAAGTTTTCTTGGTGAGAAGAGGCGGCGGGCGGGCAGATGGAACTGTATATCCAGTGAGGCACAGTGTAGAGCAGAACAGCTGAGTAGACCCTTTCCTCTGATAAGCAGTTTGCCCCTTCTGTAGGATTTTTTTACAACCAGAACAGGAAACTCGAACAGCAGTGGCTGGAACTGAAGGAAGCATTTTATTCATGCCAGATGATGCCAGTGAGGGCTGAAAGCCAGTAGTCAACTGTGGAGCTTAAAAAAAAAATTGAAAGAAAAAAATGTTTTACTTTTTACCATGAGTTTCACACATACATTTTCTTTCTCTTCTAGAGCTAGTCTTGAAACCCAATAGTAATTATGCAATATAAAATTAAAAGACATTCTAAATGGGCAGAGAGAACTGCCTAGATTATTAATAGAAGTAGAACTTCCTCTCATTCATATTGGTCAAAATAAATACAATTCATTTATTCAGGTCTGTTTCTTACCAAGAGGGCTGCCACTGACTGAAAACACAGCACTAATTTTCAGTTCCCCCTCTTGAGTTTTTTGCTGTTGGCCATGACTATACTCCTTTAAAAAAGAAAAAAATAAATAAATACACAGAGAAAAGAATAAATACCTAAAGACATCCAGACATTCAAGACATTTTACTATTGCTATACAGAGGTCAAAAATGTTTACAACATTAATAAAAAATAATAAAATACAAACAGCAAACTGTAATCACAATACAGGTATAATGTTTGTATATGCTGAGAGATTAAGAGGAAAAAAACGAAAGTAGCTATCTAATTAGCCTATGGCACTACGGCACTACCAGATACTTATGAATTATTTTTGAAAATTTTACAGTATTATAAAAGTTACTGTTTATTATAAAAGTAATACACAATCACTAAGAAAAGTTAGATAAGTAGAAATCAGAAAAAAATTCTAATTATATTTTCATCACTCCAAAACAACCACTGTTATTCTTTGGGTATATTTCTTTCCAGTCTTTTCCCCTCCTCTATTCAGAGGTTTTATTTCTTTATATACTTGTAATTATACTAAATATACCATTCTTAAAAACTTATGTTTTGCTCACTGCAATCATTTGAACTTTTGCATATTATTACCTCTTACTTCAAAATAACTTCTAATGGCTAACTATACCAGCATTTCTAAAATTGGAGTCCAAGAATCCCTGAGGTCTAAGTAGTCTGAAAGTTCTATGAAACTATTTTTTAAATTGTTTTTATTTCAATGATTTTTAAGTGCATTTTAAGTCATGAATAACCGTCATATAACTGAGTTCTACTATAAGTTTTCAGTGCTGTTGTTTGCTTTTTACAATTACACTACTGAATTGTGAAATCATTAAGTAATAGATTTAACTTTCATTTTAATGTATTGTTTATCACATTGAAACTTGCAAAATCCTGCAAAACTCCTTCTTGGAATTCTGGGGCATCTCAGATTGTATCTTCTTTTTTGTGGTGGGGGAGTCAGCACATTACTCCAGTTTGAGAAATACAAATAAGTTATTACTTAAGAGACATATCAGATTACAGAGATGTGAATGGGGTTAGGTGAGAGAGGCATCTGCCTCAGACACAAAATTAAGAGGTTGCCAAAAACCTCAATAATCATGATAGTATTTTCACACAGTATTTTTAAAACTCAAAATTTATGCAAAAATCTATACTGAACAAAATATCAAAACATTAAATAAAGACAGGATCAGTATTACTAGTTTTTTTCCTTTTGTCTCAGGCTCCAGTGGTCTTGCATGGCACTGAGATTATATAACCACAACTGAAAGTTGGTCCATTTAATATTTCAACACATTTCATACAATCAGTAATGCCATGATGAATATCTCTGTGAATACTCATACTCCCACATTCAGGATTATGTCCTAAGGAAAGGATTCTCAATTACTAGGTTAAAAAGTACATAGTAAAGGTTTTCGAACATAAAGGTAGATTATTCCCCCCCAAAAAAACTGTCCTTAATTATATATACTCCAGCAATTCATGAAAAAAGGCCATTTAAAAGTCTTTCCCCAGTTTTAATTTTCAGTTCTTTTTTAATGTTCATTTACAAGTTCATTATAATGTAACAACATTAACCCTGAGTAGCATGTTATTAACATTTCCTCAGTATGTACTCTGATTTAAAAACTATATTTACTGAAGTTTCTATTTTTATGCCAAAAAATCTGACAATCTTTACCTTTGTGATTTCTTCTATCTCTTACAAAGTTTTAGTTCCATTATAAAATAATAAGAAAGTGGTTTCATTGTTTATAATACAGTCCTTTAATCCAAGGGTCAGCAAACTTTATCTGCAAAGGGCCAGATAGTAAATATTTTCGACTTTGCAGGCTATATGGTCTCTGTCCCAACTACTCAATTCTGCCTTGGTAGAGCAAAAGCACCCATAGACAATATGTAAAGGAATGAATATGGCAATGTTCAAATAAAATTTTATTTATAAAAGCAGTAGGTGAAAAAACAAAAACAAAACAAAAAATGGATGGGTTGGATTTGGCCCACCACTGATAATTTGTCAACCCCTGCTTTAGTCCATTTATAATTTATTTATTTTGACATATAATTAACATTTTTCTTTTTCTTTCTCTAAATAGATAGTGAATTCCTTTCATTTGCCATTGATGTATCAAATTCCTAAAAATGTCTATTTTCAGGCTATCTCTTCTATATCTTCTATCAGTCTGACTAATCTTATGATATTGCAGTATCCTAATGAAACTAACTGTGAGATGTTTAACAGTTTTACAGGGTTTGTCACTATCAACCTCTCCAACTATTTGTTTTAAAATCTATGTGTAATAAATCTGTATATGTGCATGTTTATTATTCTCCTTCAAAACTCCAGAACCTAATCATTAATATTTTCATCAGAATTGTATCAAAATTATATCTTAACTGAAAAATAACTGACATATTTATAATACTTTTTACATTTTAAAAAATGGCCTCTCCATTCATTCAAGTTGTCTTTTATGTGACATAAGTACTTTCTGCTTACTGCTGGGAACAGTATATCTTTTTCATTATATCATCTAACTGGGAAATTGAATTATAGAAATATTGCTATCCTTTATATAATTGTAATTCAACTAGGTACTCCACTAAACTTTCATGTCTTCTATTAATTCTCCAATAAAGATCCTTACCAGCAAATGATGATAATTTATCTCCCCTTTTCCATTATTTTTTCTTCTAATTTCTTTAACATGTATTGGGTTGAAATCCAAAGTTAAATAATAATGCTGACATCAGTAATCTGTATTTTAGTAATTATTAACAGAAGGTTTCCATCATTTTATTTTCAAATTCAATGACTGTTACTGATCTGAAGTAGTATTTTCTTACCATGATCAAGAGAGTATCTATTATAAGAAATGCATAATGAATTACATGAGATGTCTTTTGCCATCTAATAAAGTGACTATATAGACATTCTTACTTATCTGCTGATGAAATATATGCATTAAAAGACTTTCTAATTTTGAATAATCCCGACATTCCTTTGTTATATAGTAACTATAAAGCAAATTTCCAGTAAATAAAAAATTTACCTTAATTTCAGAAAACTCTAGAAATAATCAATATTCATTGGTATACATTAATGGTCTCTAGTCAGCTCTCTTTATCCTCTGTGACAGCTATTTCAAACTTCTGATGCATTCCTTAAGCCTCTTGTATATATTACTTATGTAATACAGTAAAAAAAAAATATATAATAAGTACTGTGTGTATCTTTCATAATACCTTCAAGTTTAAGGCAGAATCATCTTTGGTTTACATTTGTATTCCTCCATATCTAATTTTACAAATATTTGATAAACAAATCAGTGACTAGCAAATAATAATTAAAAAATGTTTTTTGGCCAGGCGCGGTGGCTCACGCCTGTAATCCTAGTTCTCTGGGAGGCCGAGGCCAGCGGATTGTTTGAGATCAGGAGTTCGAGACCAGCCTAAGCAAGAGCGAGACCCCGTCTCCACTAAAAATAAAAAGAAATTAATTGGACAACTAAAAATATATAGAAAAAATAAGCCGGGTATGGTGGCACATGCCTGTTGTCCCAGCTACTCTGGAGGCTGAGGGAGGAGGATCGCTTGAGCCCAGGAGTTTGTGGGTGCTGTGAGCTAAGCTGACACCACGGCACTCGCCCCGGGCAACACAGTGAGACTCTGTCTCAAAAAAAAAAATGTTTTTTGAGAAATATCTGACTGATGACCCAAAAGCTTTCAGAAGCAGAAAAACACAAGTGTCAAAAACAAAACAACAAAATCCTTTA
>CAUYSK010125501.1:0-10452 GCA_963575035.1 Avahi laniger
CATGGTGGCGCATGCCTGTAGTCCCAGCTACTCGGGAGGCTGAGGCAGGAGGATCGCTTGAGCCCAGGAGTTTGAGGTTGCTGTGAGCTAAGATGACGCCACGGCACTCTAGCCTGGGCAACACAGTGAGACTCTGTCTCAAAAAAATAAAAAAATAAAATGTGGTATATACTTATAATAGACTATTATTCACCCTTAAAAACAGAAGAAAATCCTGCCATTTATGACAACATGGATGGACTTGGAGGACATTATGCTCAGTGAAATAAGCCAAACACAGAAAGACAAATACTGTATGAACTTACTTATATAGAGAGTCTAAAATAGCCAAACTCATAGAAGCAGAGAGTAGAATGGTGATGCCAGGGTCTAGGGGGAGAGGGAAATGGAGAGGTGATGATAAAAGGACACAAAGTTTCAGTTTTATGAGATAAATAATTTCTGGAGATCTGCTATACAGTGTAGTGCCTATAACTAATAATACAGTTTTGTATACTTAAAATTTTCTAAGAGGATAGATCGTATGTTAATTATTCTTAATACACACACATATACACACACACACAAAATAAGGCAGTGAGAGGAAACTTTGGGAGGCGATGGATATGTCTGTGGCCTTAATGATGATGATGGCTTCGCAGGGGTATACTTATCCCCAAACTCATTCAGTTTTATGCATAAAATATGTACAGATTGAGTTTTCATGTCATTCACGCAAAAAGAAAAATGATTAAAAAATAAAATCAGGTCGTGGTGTTTTTTTATTTTTTTCACCAGTTACCTTCCCAACAAGTTGAACCTAGGGAAACAGATGGAAATCTATCCTTCAGGCTAAGATTGCCCTTGAATGACATAATTTCCCCTTTCTATCTGGTCTTAATGTTTCTTTCAATTTAATTTGATTTGTGTCAAAATGTTCAGAATAAGAGGAACACTATCAGCATGATTTTACTAGACCTTGCTCTTGCTCTTTCAGTAGGGAGGGTTTATATATTTACACTGCAAATCACAAAAGACAGACATATCCTCCTCTTCTCTAGAGGTACTGTATTGTTTTTATCTCAAGCCAAATTCTGCATAGAATGTGAATTTAAGAGAGAAGTGGTGACAATGGCAGTAGTCATTGTGGTGCGTTGGAGGCCTGCTCACATGGGCAAAAGACAGAGGAAAAAGAAAGAAAGACAGAGAGAAAAGAGAGGGGGGAGAGAAAGAGAGAGAGAGGAGGCTATACTACTAGTTGCCCTATTCTTTTCAATGAAATAGAGTCCATCCAGAGAGCTCTGGAGAGCTCCAGTTACTGTTCTGAGACCTGTTGATAAGGCCACAAAATCGAAGTTAACTAGTAAAAATTACTTAGAGTTCTGCCATATATGCCCTGCATAACTGGTCCTATATGTTATCCTCCACTTTCATCAGATTTATTCTTTCTTTCCTTTATTCTCAGTTTCACACCCTTTCCTTCAGTTTCAGTATCTAGAGATGCAGGAAGTAGAGTGATATTGAGGAAGATGGAAAATCATAAATATTTAGCAATAGAAACAAACTAGGTAAGGTAGAAAATTTTAAATGGTACAGTGACAATACCAGACAAATACTTCACAAGAAAAAGCCCTACAAATCATTATTGCTTATGAATATATTAATAAATGCAAAATCCTTCAACAAAATACTAGCAAACTGAATCCAGCAACATATAAAAAGTGTTAAATCTCATGATTGATTGGGATTTATCTCAGGAATGCAAGGATGAATTAACATCAGAAAATCAACAAATGTAAATTATATTAGAAGAATGAAGGACAAAATATCTATGATTTTCTTAATACATGGGGAATGCAAAAAGCAACAGCCTTTCATGATAAAAAACTCACTCAAAAAACGAATACAAAGGAACTTCCTCAACCTGATAAAGGGTACATCTATGAAAACCCCACAGCTGACATTATACTTGATAGGGAAAAATAATGCTTCTCTTCTAAAATCAGAAACAAGAAAAGGATCTCTTTTCTTACCACTTCCATTCAACATTTTACCAGGGGTTCAAGTCAGGGCAAATAAGCAAGAAAAAGAAACAAAAGACACGCAGTTTTAAAAGGAAACAGTCTCTATTTGTGGATGTCATAGTCTTGTATATAGAAAATTCCTGGGAATCTAATAAAAAACTATTAAAAGTGATAAATTATTTCAACAAAACTGCAGTATTGAAGATCAATATACCAAACCAATTGCATTTCTATTCCTCAGCAATAAGCAATCTGAAAAAAATTTTTTAATTGAATTACCATAGTGTCAAACTAAAAAAAAAAATACTTAGAAATAAATTTAACAAAAGAAGGACAAAACATGTACACTAAAAACTACAAAATATTTTCAAAAGTCATTAAAACGTACCTAAACAAATGTAAAGACATCCCATGGCCATTGATATGAAGACTTAATGTGGATGGGAATACTCCCAAGAGTAATCTACAGATTCAGTGCAATCCCTATCAATACCCAGCTGCCTTTTGCAGAAATTGACATCCTGATCTTAAAATTCATATGGAAATACAAGGAACCCAGAGTACTCAAAACAATCTTCCAAAGGAAGAACAAATTTGGAGTATTCAAACTTCTCAATTTCAGTACTTAACTATTAATACAAAGTTATAGTAATCAAGAAAGTGTGATGCTAGCATAGTCATATAAATCAAGGGAATAGTATTAAGAGTCCATAAATAAACCCTTACTTTTATGATCAATTGATTTCCAACAATTCAATGAGGAAAAGAGTCTTTCCAACAAATAGTGTTGAAACAACCAGAAAGAATAAAATTGGACTTCTACCTCACACCTTACACAAAATTGACTCAAAATGGATCATAGACCTAAATATAAAAGCTAAAACTATAAAACTCTTAGAAGAAAACACAGGAGTAAATCCTCAAGATTTGGGGTTAAGAAATGGTTTCTTAGACACCAAAAGCACAAGTGGCAAAACAAAATATAAATTCACCAAAACTAGAAACTTTTGTTCTGCAAACAATACCATCAAGAAAGTCAAAGATGATACAATGGCAGAAAGTAATTTAAATCAGACATCTGATAAGGACTTATTTTCAAAATATGTATAAAAAACCTCTTACAACTTAACAGTTAAAAGATCATTTTAAATGGGCAAAGAATTCGAATAGACATTTCTTCAAAGAAGACATAAAATGGCAAATAACCATATAAAAATATGCTCAGCATCATTAGTCATAGGGAAATGCAAATCAGAACCACAAAAGATACACTTTTGCTCACACTAAGATGGCTATGGAATGAACTGAATGTTTGAGTCCCCCCAAAATTCATACGTTGAAATCCTAACCCCCAAGTTGATGAGATTAGGAGGTCAGACCTTTGGGAGATGATTAGGTCATGAAGGCAGAGCCCTCATAAATGACATAGTGCCCTTATAAAGGAGACCCCAGAGAACTCCCTCACCCCTTCCACCATGTAAGAACACAGTGAGAAGTTGCCATCTATGAACCAGGAAGGAGGCATTCTCCAGACACCAAATCTGCTGGCACCTGATCTTGGACTTCCAGACTCCAGAACTCCAAGAAATAAATTTCTGTTTTTTATAAGCCAGTCTATGGTATTCTGTTGTAGCAGCCCGAATGAACTATGTAATAAAAAAAAGGCAGATGAGAAAAATTGTGAGTGAAAATGCAGGGTGATCGGAATCCTCATACATTGCTGGTGGGAATGTAAAACTGTGCAGCCACAAAAACTGTACATAAATGTTTATAGCATCATTGTTCTTAATAGCACAAAATTAGAAACTAATTGTCCATCAACTGATGATTACATGAACAAAATGTCATATAACCACACAATGGAAAATTATTTGGCAATAAAAAGGAATGAAGTACTGATACATACTGAAACATGGGTGAACCTTGAAAAATTATGCAAAAGTAAAAGAAGCAAAAGAAGTAAATTTATAAAATTTATTTATAAAAAATTATTAAATTTATTTAAAAAACATTTTGTACATTCAATTATATTAAATTGGAGCCACGCGAACTATTTTTTAAGTTGCATATAACTCACACACAGAAAACAATAAAAAACAACAAATTTGTCATTAAATTAGAAAGGATTGTTTTGTTTTTCAAGTTTTCATTCTATTTTCATAACAAAATACCATGGCCTCAAGAAAATTTTTTTGCTAGTGGGGCAGTCAATGTGTTAAAATAGCCAAATTTACAGAGAAAGGAGGTAGATTAGTAGTTGCCTAGAGCTGGGGTCAGGGCGGGACTGGGGAATGACTGTTAGTGGGTACAGGGTTGCTTTCTTGGGGTGATGAGAAAATGTTTTAAAATTAGATTTTGATGATGGTTTCATAACTGTGAATATACTGAAAACCACTGAATTTTCCATTTTAAATGGGTAAATTTTATTAAGATATTATTTAAATTATATCTCATATAAATAGTTTTAAAGTTAAAAATGTAATTTCTTTCTTATCTTATTGAAACATAAATTCCTAATATGACACTTTGGCTATTCCAAGTCTTTTGGCATGGTCAGAAGTTTGTTTTTTTATTAGGTGCATAGAAGCTACTGCACATGCTGTGCTGGCCATCTCCAGTTTTACTAAAAAGAAGCTTTTGACGTATATGTCTAATTAACTCAATTATTTTTAGTTAATCCTTTTTTATGCCATTAAGAAAGAGATTGTTTTATCTTTAATTGCTACTTTTTTTTTCAGTCTACAAAATCCTGTTGCTTGTTACTTACGTATCTTAAATACAGATATTATTGTATCCTGCTCGTTCTACTAGCTGGTAGATGATAAATTTCCCTTTGGGGTAAGTTATACCTACTGGGCATAAAAGAGTTAACATAGAAGGACTGAGACTACCATCTTTAGAAAGACTTCCTTGCAAAGTTGGACTTTGGCTATCATCTTTGATTTTGGAAATATTCCCACCATTCCCTAACTCATAAGAATGTCTCACTGTGCCCAGACTATGAGAACAATTATGGTTTATGCTGAACACCTACTTTCCTTCTATGTGTTTGTCTGGAGCTTGGTACTTGCTAAGCAGAGGGTGCCTGCATGTTCAGCCCCCAGTACAAATCTTGGGCACTGAGCCTCCAAAGAGCTTCCCTAATAAACAACATTTTATTATACATGTGATGTCTCAGCTGGTTGCTGGAAGAAGTAAGCATGATCTGTGTGAATCCACTGGGAGAGGACATTTGCAAGCTTGAATCTGGTTTCTTCCTGGCATTATCCCCTCTCTTCCCTTTGCTGATTTTGCTTTGTAGCCTTTCACTATAGTAAATCATAGCTTTAAGTACAAATATATGCTATTTCCTATGTGTTCTCCTTGTGAATCATCAAACCTACCATGGTCCTGGAGCCCTTTCACACAGTGGTAGCAGCAGTAAGATTTGCTGGAATGACCCTAACTCACTGAAATATGGCAAAAGCATTGTTTGGGAACTAGAAGGATGAATGAGTAGGAAACGACAAAACTTTGGTGTCTGGATGGCTATGAAGTCATTCTGCAGCGAGAGGGCAAAGTTAACCTGAAATTTGAAAATGATAGATCCAATTCCAGGAGAGTTGTCTTGCTAGATCCTCTGGCTGCTTTTGGCTAAATGAGAAAAAAGTGTAAAAGGTCTCTGATGTTAGGACTTCCTCCAGGCTGCAGAAAAAAAGGTCCCCCGAATTCCCAAAGGTGAGCTCGGGCAAGTCAAAATTGTTAAAAATCTGCATTGTTCTCTCCTCCAAGTGGGAGGGAAAATGGTTAAATTCAGTTCCCAGAACTGGAGCAAAGATTTAGATAAACCAGAGGGGGAAAAGGAGTGACGGGCACACTAGGTATTTTTTTTTTCTTTTTTGGCCTAGCTGCTGTGCAGCAGCATATTCATCCCCTTGAATTCCAGCCTGGATCTCAGGAATCTGTAATGTTAAACCTTGTAAATCTGAACTTCCTGCTAGGGGTTTGAGTGAATTTGCAATGAGTAAAAAAGGGAGGCTTTATAAATATGTGTTCGTATTTTGTGTCTATTGCATCTGGGTGTATGCTAAAAATTGATGTAAAACGTTATTTACTTGTAATTTCATAAATGCTACAAGGATCATCCCAATCAGGGAAAGTTGAAAAAAAGTGTTGGTGGAACATAACTTACTTGCCTTTTGCCACTAGTGGGCAGATTGGAATTCAGATTCTTTGAGTATTGGAAACAGAATAAGTCTTCCTAAGTAATAATTTTTGCCTATTGGAATCTCTGGAAAAAAAGGGAAACAAGGGAAGCAATCTCCAGATGGAGATACACTTTTAGAGTTTAAAAGCAGTTTTTAGATGTTAATGAGCTCTTATGAAAACAAATGTCTGACCTGTAGAGGCTGATGATTTTCCAGCCTGATGAGCATATTTTTGAGTGAATCAATTTCAACTCTAAGACTGATCAGGCAAAAGGGGCTTAGGAAAGCTTGTTTGTCACTTGGATTTGAAACAAGGCTGTCAGTCTGGCCTTTTAACATCTAGGCTCTTTCTCTCTCTCTCTCTCTCTTTTTTTTAGAATTCTGAATTCACAGATCCTAATTGCCTATACCTGGCTCTAAGCTGAAACCTTATACTGTCTGCTATGGGCTATTTCAGCCTTGGCACTAGCTGTGTAGAATTAAAATCTGCCACAGTTGCTCCACTCAATGAACTGAAGTCATAACCTGGAACGTTATTGGGAGTTTAGGATACTCCTCTGTGGGATCTTAAATTAAAAAAATATCATGGATGTTGCTGGACTGTCTGGTTCACATAAAAATGCCCATAGGAAAGGGCTTGTCTGATAGGACTATCTAAAATCTAGTTGATTAGGTATATATTTCTAATAAGAGACTAATTTCATTTCTAACTGATGATTCCTGCTGAAAGTTGCAAGTTAAGAGAGGATGTATCACATGTTCTGTGAACCCTCTGCCCACTTTTGACAGATTGGACACTTAGCCCCTTCTCAGGAATGTCTTGCTGCTTTGCCAGTTCATATTTGGTGTTCCTGATTGGTTACAGTTTGCAAAAGTGAACCCATAGCTTTAGTCCACTTCCTTCACCTTTCCCTTGGTACACACACATTGGTAAGGCAATTTGATTGTTAAATACAATACAGCTGTCCCCAGAAAGGGATTCCTCTTATCTAGATTACTCATAGGATAAATCATCAGGAGGAAACAAGTTACTTAAATCCATTCTGAAATTTTTTTAAAAAATCAGAATTTCATCCTGATCAAACCTTGACCATGATGTATCTTTCTGGTAAAAGATAAGTTATATAAACTCTTTTCTTAATTAAAATGCTTTTGTCTCCTGTTGCATACAATCAGTCTAGATGATAGGTTTGGGTAAGAATAGAGGATGATTGAAAAAATTTAAAGTTATAATTGCTGAATGGGACACACTGACTTTGTAATGATGGAGAAAAACAAAACCCTGACACCTGGGGTGGCAGAGGAGACTAGGGCATTAATGATCTTTATTTTTCAGAATTATTCCTAGAAGCTTTCCTCTTTCTTTTCTTTTCTTTTTTTTTTTTTTTTGAGACAGTCTCACTCTGTTGCCCGGGCTAGAGTGCTGTGGCGTCAGCCTAGCTCATGGAAACCTCAAACTCCTGGGCTCAAGTGATCCTCCTGCCTCAGCCTCCCTAGTAGCTGGGACTACAGGCATGCGCCACCATGCCCGGCTAATTGTTCTCTATATATTTTTAGTTGTCCAGCTAATTTCTTTCTATTTTTTTAGTAGAGACGGGGTCTCAGTCTAGCTCAGACTGGTCTCGAACTCCTGAGCTCAAACGATCCACCCGCCTCGGCCTCCCAGAGTGCTAGGACTACAGGCGTGAGCCACCACACTTGGCCCCCTTCGCCTCTTTCTAAGGGAAAATTCCCTATGCCACTTTTCAAAATTCTGCAAGCTCTTTGAATTCAACCTGACTGCTGAGCCTAAATCACATCTGACAGCATTGACTATGAAACAGCAGAGGATGGCCCCGGCTCCTGCATTTTCCATACAGAATACTTCCAGGTGTTGTCCACAAACATCAGGAAGATAAACAGGTGTTATGGACAAAGCAAAACTGTTTAGAAGTATATTAGTTTGTTAGAACTGCCATCACAAAATAACACAGGCTGGGTGGCTTAAACAACGCACATTTATTTTCTCACAGTTCTGAAGGCTGGGAGTCCAAGATCAAGGTGTTAGCAGGTTTGATTTCCGCTGAAGTCTCTCTTCTTGGCTTGCAGAGGGCTGCCTTCTCACCAGGTTCTCACGTGGTCTTTCCTCTGTGCACACACATCCCTTGGTGTCTCTTTGTGCATCCAAATTTTCACTTCTTATAAGGATACCAGCCAGGTTAGATCAGAATCCACCCAAACAGCCTCATTTTATCATAATTACCTGTACAAAAGGACAGGAGATGGGAGATAGGTGTCTATCTCCAAATACAGTCACACTCTGAGGTACTGGGGATTATGGCTTCAACATATGCGTTTTGGGAGTACATAATTCAGCCCATAACAGGAAGTGACTGCTTCAAGCAGTCCCTCTGAAATGAAGTAACGAACTGATTTAATTGGATTGGACTGGAAATAGGACTGGAGGCCTCATGGTAGGAATCCATACTGCTGGCAGATCTGTTAACTTGTACCCTTAGACATGTGAATGTCCTGCTTGGGGTCCCCTAGAAATCACAAACTGTATGGTTCTAGAGGTACTATATATGCCATCTGAAACTGTACTTCTTTCATGTGTACCCTGACTATCCTGACACTGCCTCAACCCTGGAAGGTATTCAGATCGGCTTTTACTTTCTGGCCAGAGATGTGCTGTGTGTGAACTGATGCCTCTGGCCAGCGAAAAAAGGTTAGTACAGAAACTTGTGGCCCATCTATTTGCCCAACAAGCCATTAGGTGGGCCTGGCGCCCCCTCTTGCCAGTCCGCCATGCTGTGAATAGACCGCTACAGCTCACTGACAATTGCCAAGGGTCAAGACAAGACATGAAGCAAACCTGCATATCTGTTTGTACTATAAATAAAGAGCAAAAATAGCTTACTATCCCAACACCAACATTTTACAACAACTGATCCTCATAGAGGATACTTGCTCTTCAAATCAAAGTTTCCACAAAATAGCTATGCAAAACATATAAATGTCCTCAGTGTACATGCTAAGCCAAGCTGAAAGCTTTGTGCCTGAATCTTTCTTTTGTTTCAACAAAAAGAGAAACATGCCTTCTCAACCAGCCTTTCATACAGTGACAGAAATTGCTTGAAACAGCAGGCATCCCATCGAAAACACAAGAGACATAGATATTAACCAAAACTTTCCTGAAGACAAGGAGAAAGACTTTTCCCAAAGTGTGAACATCTGAGACAATACGCCAAATGAGCATCTGTGAGGATGCTGTTGTCATTTCTTTCCTCTCACACTAAGATGGAAATGGAGCCCTTGATGCCACTGTGTCATGAAGATGGAGAAAAGTGATCCCACTTCTCAGTCAGGAAAAAAAATAAACCTAAAAAATTCAGGCAAGAAAGAAATTAAGAAACAATCATTTCGAATGCTCATGGCACTCCACATTTTCTGCAGTAGTTATTTTCCTCATTGTTCCAAATAAGGACAAAGGTAGTGTGGATACCATGGTTTCCTGGAGTAAGAGCTTTGCTTCTGTGAAGGTTCATGTAAAAGGCAGTTTCTGCTTTTGTCATATAGTCATTCAACTGTAAAAATCCTGCCATTTTCCTACAGTAGGAAACTGTAACCACTGACTACAGCTGAACACTGCAATATTTCCCTGCAGCTTTTCAGTTGAAGATTCACATTTTCTTCACACGTGCACATTCCTGGGCCCAGACACTCATGTTTACCTTAAATTTCTTAAAGGCACAGTGAACAGTTCCCTTTAGGGCCAAGAAGAAATTGTTTTCACTTTGGTTTAGAAGAGCATTCTCTCTCTCCCTCTCTCTCTCTCTCTCTCTCTCTCTCTCTCTCTCTCTCTCTCTCGATATATATATATATATATATGCACACACAAACATGTGTGGGTTGTGTAAGTAAATAATTCACAGAACTTGATGTAGTTTCATTTAGTTAACAAATATTTATTGTACACATTCTAGTGGAGCGACAGGCAATAAACTCTAAGCATATTGACATGGTTATATTTAATATATTTAGCACCTACCTATCTATCTATTGATCAATCTACCTCCCTAAGATTGTGAAAAATGCTTTAGTGAAGAGAAAATTAAAACACAGTAAGAAGTTTCAGATGTATGTATAAAATTAGGCTTCATATTTAAAAGGGATTTACAGGGAGGGCCTTATGAAGAAGGTGAATTTTGAGAAAAGTCTTTCCAAAGGTGAAGAAGCAAGTGATGCGGATGTCTGGAGGACGAGGGCTCCAGTCCGATGGA